>VNKC01002284.1:0-265451 GCA_008042775.1 Drosophila pectinifera
TTGTATTAAAATAAATGCAGAACTTGTATTGCCTTTAAATATATATCCTAACTGCATTCATGCTTACTCCCAGATTACTTCCTGGAGTACCTATTGCAGCATTGTAATTTGTAATTGGTAATTGCATTCTGTATTGGGCCCTAACTAGTGACTAATGAAATTAGCAACCTAACTGCGCTAACTTTTATACGATACTCAGTCCCATTTTCAATCAATTTAAAAGTCTAAATGTGACTCATAATATTACAATAATCAAATCTTATATAATAATTATATTGTAATAAATGCAGTTCTTGTATTGCCTTTAAATATATGGCAGGCATTAATCCTAACGCCATTCATTGCCGAGTCATGCTTACTCCCAGATGACTTCCTTTTGACTTTTATACCATACTCACTCCCACTTTCATTCAATTTAAAAGTCTAATTGTGACTCAAAAATAATAAAATCAACAAATCTTAAATAATAATTATAGTAAAATAAATGCAGAACTTGTATTGCCTTTAAATATATATCCTAACTGCATTCATGCTTTTAGAATGAATGATGAAATTAGCCACCTAACAGCGCCAACTTTTATACGATACTCACCCCCACTTTCATACAATTTAAGAGTCTAAATGTGACTCATAATAATACAATAAACAAATCTTATATAATAATTGTATTAAAATAAATGCAGAACTTGTATTGCCTTTAAATATATATCCTAACTGCATTCATGCTTACTCCTAGATGACTTCCTGGCGTAACTAGTGACTAATGAAATTAGCCACCTAACTGCGCTAACTTTTATACGATACTCACCCCCACTTTCAATCAATTTAAAAGTCTCAATGTAACTCATAATGTGTCTTATATAATAAGTATATTGAAATAAATGAAGGTCTTGTATTGCCTTTAAATATATATCCTAACTGCATTCATGCTTATTCCCAGATGACTTCCTGGTGTACCTATTGCAGCATTGTAATTTGTAATTGGTAATTGCATTCTGTATTGGGCACTAACTAGTGACTAATGAAATTAGCAACCTAAATGCGCTAACTTTTATACGATACTCACTCGCACTTTCATTCAATTTAAAAGTCTAAATGTGACTCATAATATTACAATAAACAAATCTTATATTATAATTATATTAAAATAAATGCAGTTCTTGTATTGCCTTTAAATATATATCCTAACTGCAGTCATACTTACTCCCTGGTGTACCTAGCATTCGGTAAAATAAAATCTCTTGTCAACTGTCATGTTTTATTCAATTAACATTAGACTTAGCCTACGATGATGGGTAAAATTAAATAACAAATAAATAATGTGTGTGTAGATGTTCACGCAGAACAACGGTCTCGTAAATTCGATTGAAATTCCATGTCATTTGTGCGGTTCCTTACTAGTTAACATAGTCGGGTTCTCTTCTAGAAGAACCTGTGCTTCTTCTTCTTCTTCTCCCCTTCCGCCGGCGGCTGGGGCTCCACGGACACCTGGCGCCTGGGCAGCAGGGGCGGCGGACTCACATCCGCATCGCGACTTCCGTTGGTTTCCGCTGGCGACAGAGGACGTGGTGTCCGGAGGATGGAGGTCAGTGGGGGCTGTGGCGAGTGACCAGTGCCGTTCGTGGCCTCGTGGCCATCCTCCTCAATCCTGTCCAGCCGCGATCCATGCACCGAGGCCAGCTCGGAGGGAGTCTTGACCTGGGAGCCGCCCTCGTCGCCGAACTCGCTGGCCATGTTCATGCCGATGGTGGCACCCACCTTGGCGCTGGCCCGCTTGAAGTGGTCACTCAGCTTGATTTGCACCACGTTGATGAACATGGAGGTCAGGGCCAGGCCGAAGATAAGGTAGATCATGCTGACCATCAGGTAGATGGGGTTGCTCGGCACCAGATCACCGAAGCCAATGGTGGACATGGAGATGAACACGTAGTAGAAGGCGTCCAGGAGGTGCCAGTCCGACTCCACCATCACGTAGCCGGCGGTGCCCAGCAGGATGTACGAGATGAGCAGGAGGGAGGCCACCGACACGGGCAGGTTGAACTCATCGTCCACCTCGAAGGTCTCTGGGTACGGTGACGTGGGCGTCTCCGGGTGAGATGTGCCCAGTGAGCGGCCCGCCTCCGCATCCTGCGACTCCTCCTCGTTCTCATCGCCAGACTTGCCGAAGAACATGCTGGGCCGCCGGATGGCCATGTCGTAGACAGTGTTGAAGCCGGTCATGGCGTCCCGGATCTGCTGTTGCTTCCGGATCCGTCGACAGGAGCGGGTGTAGTACACCCGCCGCACATACGCCCACAGGAACTTGACGCTGCGCGTGAAGAGCTTTCCCAGGTCGGCCAGCACGATCAGGAACATGGGGATGCCGATGATGGCGTATATGATGGTCAGCGAGCGGCCCAGGTCCGTCTTTGGGGTGATGTGGCCGTAACCTGTCGAGGAAGACGTCGTGGAAAAGGAATTATTAAATCGCAAACTTTTAGAAGATAAGAGGCACTTATAAAATAATTTAAAAATATTTTAAAGATTCCGATTTATGGATTATTGGTAACTAGAACAGTTTCTGCTCAACATTGGCCCACTCAAGAGAAAACTATGGAGAGAGCCTCCACTGATCGCTGTTACCTATGGTGGTGACTACGGTCCAACAGAAGATGAAGCAATTGACAAAGTTCCAGGACTTCTGGCCGGGATACCGCCGCAGGCCCAACTCGGCCAGGGTGTTCAGCTCGTCCTCGAATTTGCGCAGCTTTTGGCGCGCAAGGGACTTCCAGTCATCCTCTCTGGCAAAGACACAAACAGATCACTCGCCGCACCGGCCTTCCGGGTACCTTAGAAGCCATACCTCATGTTGTGGCTGACATCCCACAGGTTGTCGATGAAGTCGCGCTTCACCTTGCGCACCTCGCACTTGTAGATGTTCTCGGAGGCTCCTTCCGTGTAGCGGAAGAGGAGCCCTCCGAATCCCAGCAGCATGGCCAGGCAGATGCAGTGGGACACACTCTGGTTGCGCAGTCGACGCAGCTCCTCGATCCTCTGTGGGTGGTCCAGCTTGAGGCGCCTCCATTCGTGGCCTGCCTCCAGGCGGAAGTGGTAGAGGAATGCCCGAGAGGCAATCTCCTCCGGCAGAGGTTGTGTGCCCAGATCCGTGACATCTTCGGTCGGAAGCGGCTTCTTGCGGCCAAACCAGTTCCTAAGGCGCTGCATAAAGGTCGGCTTGGGTTTTGGTTCTACCTGGGAGTCTGGGATTGAATCTTCTCGCTGAAGTGATACATCCAGCTCCACTTCAGGTTCAAGATCCGGTTCAGGACCTTCTAGTGGCTGAGTGCCACTTCCCACTGCCAGGACTTTCTCGCCCCTTTCCAGACTGCTCGATCGCTTGGCCCTCAGTGGGCGCTCCAGGCTGGAGCTACGCTTGGCCTCCGTTCTCGGGGATTTCTCCTCCTTCTCCGCCAGCCGCAGGCTATTGCTTCGACGCACTCTTTCCGCCGAGAGACTCTGCGCTGCCAAGGCTGCCTCCGCCTTGGCCGCCCGCTCTGCCGCCTCCATGTACTTCCTCATGAGGTCCGATTGCTGCTCCGCTTGTTGCTCCGCCCGGGGCTTTGTAACCTCGGTCCTGGTCTCCCCCACCGCCACGTACTCGTGCTTGCGGAGGATCTCCTCCCGCTGCTCCGGTGTCTTGGATCGACGCTGTGGCCTCACGGGCGACAGGGAGTTGTTGCGGCTGACGGAGCTCCTTTCCGGGGGCTTTAAGGGCGCTGAAGGGGGTGGCGGAGGAGCTCCTCGAATCGGAGCAGCCACATATCCCGGGTGGGCCTTGAGCGGTCGCGCCCTGGGATGAGGTGGGACCTCCTCCGCCGGCTCTGCATCGGAGGAGCTGAACTGCGTGGAGGACTCCTCGTAGCCGCTACTCCGATTCCGCCCCCGAACCTTGGGCGCCTCGTGCCTCTGCAGACGCAGGCTGTGGATGAGCCGACGCCGCTCCTCCTCGTCCTGCGGCAGCTGGATGCGATCGCTAAGCTTGCGGTAGCTCTGTAGCAGTCGCTTTCGCTCCTCGTTGTCCAGCTGCTGGCGGTGGCGCATCTTGTGCTCCCGCTTCTCGCGCTCGAACAACCGCTTCTCGGCATCGAAGCGCCGCCGTTCGTCCTCGAAGCGCTGCAGGTTCTGCTCCAGGCGGGTGAGGGTGTCCTGCGTCTGGCCCAGACTGGCGGCGGGTATCTGCTGTTGGCTGCTGCTGCCGGTGGTCAGCTCGCTCTCGCTGGACTCCTCCTTGTGGCGCGGCGAGGACAAGCTGCGGTGCTTGATCAGCTGGTGGGCGTCCGGACTGCTCAGCCTCTCCGCCTCCCGCGGCTGCGAGTGACTCCGCGCCGCGGTGGTGCCGAAGCTCTTGTCCCGCTTCCGCAGGATCTTGCTCTCGTGGGCGGACAGGGTGCCTGGCGCTCTAATCTGCATGCGCACCATCTGCGGCGAGGGATCCGGATAGAGTGGGACTGAGCCCTCTCTGGCCGGACTCTTGTCGCCCTGCATCTGGAAGTCTGTGACGGGCGTGGGCTCGCGGTGGCTGCGCCCCAGGCGGCGTCGGTGGCGCTGCTGGTGTCTGGCCTCCGCCGCCTGCTCCATCTCCATGTCCAGCCGCAGTCGTGTGCTACTTTCGCGATCTATCTTTGTGCTCGCGCTCATTCTCTAGCTAGTCTAGTCTATTTTTAACGGGCCAACGAGGCGTTCATATTCCGCTGACGAAAATTATGCCTCTGGGTAATTATATCACTTTCGGCTGCAGTGAACCCTGCTGCTCCTTCCTCTGCTCCAAACTCAACGTGTTCCGTGCAGAGTGCAATTCACTTGGGGGTCCTGTATCACATGACAGTTGCAGTTACTTATACGAAAAAGTCTGTATCTGTATCTGTATCTGTATCTGATTCTATAGGTGCTCTAGAGCTCGTCGCGAACCGAGAGATTGTTCTTTTTGGTTGCTCGTAGACTCGACCACGGCTGGCATCCAACTGCTGAGAGCGAGTGGAAAATTCAAATTTTCGATTTCACTTCTGTTGTCTATATTTTCGTATATGCCCAACAGCTGTTCGCTATAGCTACAAATGTCGGAAAGAATGTGCTGTATGCGATGCACCCCACGATGAGCGAGGCGCTCTCTGGACGTCTACTTGCCATTTTGTCTCTAAGTTTGATATATATTCACCTAGACTTGTACTTTCTTCTTAGTCAGTAAGTCGATACTTTACTTAGTTTGACAGAGTCCCTACTAATCGAAGTTCCTGGTGAGGTTAGCCAAAATGTTGGTATTCCTTTAGAGGTTTCCCTGGCTTATTTCCCAGCTTTCAAACCTTATATACGATCTCTGCTGATTTTTTATTCTCGTTTTTTAAATTTATATAGGGTTAAGACCACTGTAAAAGCTCAAAACAGCACGAGCAGATTTACAGAGCTTATAAATCAAATGAGAACATAGATGGCGACTTTGGATATATTCTTCATAGGTATATAGATATCTCCGTAGATATATTCCTCCGAAGGCACTCCGAAAGGGGACAGAAACTTTATATAGAACACTAAGATGTTATTATTGTTCTATTGACTTTTGAAACCTTTTTTTAAAATCGTTAAAATGCCAAATGCCTATTAAAATCGATAAAATGCAGGGCATTTGGCATTTATTTACATTTTTGCGATAGTCCAAAAATATTCCCCTATACAACTAAATGAGTAAATTACTAAAAATTTCGGCAGCTACAAACTCAACTTTTTGAAAAGTTATTTAGCGACTCCGAGGTCACTAAAAACATCGCCAAAATGACTATAAAGCTAGTGTGTACAGATCTCATATATAGCAATGCCTTGGATTGCTAAATTAAGGCGGATTGGAAATTTAGCTGTTGACTCTTTTGTGTCGTTTCCTGTATTGCTATATATTATATTTATCTACTACTATATATTTACTTATTTTTCAACATTTTATCATAGCGCCAGTATTTTGCTATTACTACTTGTCACAGTGTAATGCCAATCTAGGTATAATAAGTTTAATAAAAAGTGCCTAAATAGATCAATTGTAATGCCAACTTGATCTGCGAGCAAGCCTATAAGAATTATGCTACCAAATTGGGTAGCCCTAATATTTATAGTTCCTTAGATCTAGGTGACATATGTAGAGAAGAGCATTTCAAAGTCGACTGATCAAGAATGTATACTCTATGGGATCAAAGATGCCTTCTTCTGTCTATTACATACATTTGTACAATTATAATAATAATGTAATGGTTAGAGGTTTATTTTGATTTCTTCGGCTTGGGTATCATATTTTATAGTATCTATGTCACTTGGGGCCTAATTAGTAAATTAAGTTATATAAGTTACTTGTTCCTGGCTGCCTAGCTAAGCAGCAATGAAGCTCATATAACAATTAATATAAGTAATATTATTAATATGTACATTTACCCTAAATGGCTGAAGATGATTCAGTTGTAACCAAGGAATCATTACCAAGAATAAATCATAATAATCATCATCCTGACCAATTAACAGAGCTGGAGTATTGCCCACTTAGAGGACTGATGCGGAGCGAGATCTTTACTAAGGACTTGTACACAATAAGTTCCGCCTCTGCGGAATCTTGAACCGTACTCAAAAGCTTTATGGAGTTATAATTTATCAGACTTATGTAGGCATCCAACTCATCCGAATTCCCTTGAAATGGCACGAATTCTTGGAGGTTTGTTTAAAATGGCCAACAATGGTTGGTTGGGGGTTTCCTTCCGCTTTCCACCAGCTAGCCGTTCGATTCGTGGATATAATTTGTTTAATTTGCAGCTTTTCCCCGAGCGAACGAATATTTATTGGAAAGATTTGCCAAAATGTATGTATATTTGCTGGACTTCTCGTATTTTATCATTATTCCCGGTGACGTCATTGTTGCCATAGACCATTTCGCCACTTTGCATTTTCCCATAAATTAAAAGTTCTGCTACATTTTCATCAGATACTTTTCAGAACCCCTCTCCCCCTTTAGCCGCTAAATCGTTGATGACGGATCGTGTTCGCTTTTATGGAATTCGCTGCGATTTTGTGTTTGTTTATTTTTCACAGTTTCATTCAACATTTCGGAATTGCCTTCGAGATTTGTTTTCCATTTGGGCATGCACCATTTTATTAAACTTGTCGGCCTCTGCCTCCAATGGGCCGTCGAATGGCTTCACTAAGCGTTATTATAATCGCAGCAGCAACAGTTTTATGATATTGATTTTGGCTGGGAATTATGAAGTGCTTTTCGGTTTAATGGTCGGTCCGGCTTTGTGTTTACTTCAGGCATAAATCATTCAAGACTTTCTTACAACTTGACAACTTATTTCAATCGTCCATGATGTGTCATTGGGCCAAGTTGGAAGTATTTTTGTGGCATTCTTGGGCCCAAAAATAGTCCCATTCTAAGATATATTCCCCTTCGATTCTAAATTAACTGTAGCGTGTATAAGATCTCAAATGCAATCTCATGTGGATATGTTCTGCTTACATCTTGTGCCAATTTTGACATATGTATTTGCAAAGCACTCAGAAACTCAAAATCCGAAATTCGCATTTTGTTTACTAGACACACGCTTGGGAACCGAATTCTGTCCTCGACGTGGGGCCATAATTTAAAAATTTGTGTTAATTGCTTTTGTGTTTCCCCACTTGCGGGATTATTAGTATTTATCTCTTACTTGTCTGCTGTTTTGGAAACTTGTCAAGAGTGGAACCGAGCGGCAGAATTTATGTACTAGAAATACGCTTTTCATTTTCCGGAATATGAACGGAGATGGCACTAAAGCCGCAGAGCATGTTAATCTAATAAAGAGGGGCTATCAAGCCATTAGCTAACCACATCACAAGTATGGAGCATGAATTCCAAGAAACCGAATAATCATTCAAAATATTAGCGGTAGATTTGTTCGGACGAATTAATTTCCATTTTCGTGGCATGTTTATGGGCGCGCAGTCGTTTGCAAATTAAAAGTCAAATTATTGCAAATGAGAGTGTTTACTGGGAGCATTTTTGGGAAAATTCGAGTGAGGGTAAAGGTGTTGTGCTGAGTTATTTATAGGCCTCAATTAAGAACGGTGACAGTATTCCAAAGAATTCCGACGCCACTCGAGAGAGATCTCATAACTGTCTGCACAATAAGAGACGCGATTTTTTATCTCGCACCAGCGCCGACGATCGCGAAAACATTCGAAACTATTTCCATCTTTTGTGTCACATATTTTGTTGGCTTAATAATGAAGAGCAACAGCGCCACATAAATAGAAAGTATTGCGACCCAAGCAACATATATGCGGTGCGTGGGCGGTTTTGCACCCACAACACACTCGGACATCGGACATTACGAAAATGTCCCCAGAAGCACTCACCTATGGTCGTGTAAATGGTGCAGCTGTAGACCATGGCGTTCCAGAAGGACCATGGATCCGGCTTCTCGGCCAGCCCGTTCCTCAGCAGGGATTCCACCACGGACGGATGATGGTTTATGATGCGCAGCACTTGGCTGTCGAACTCCGTCTTTGACCACTGAAACGATGACAGACAATGATGGATGGTTTTCCCCATTTACCCGGTAAGACAGTGCTTACCCCGCTCAGCTGGGGATCCCGGGCCATCTTGCGCATTTCCTCGAAGAACTGCTTCTGCATTGCCTGCAGCTCGAGCTTCTCCAGCTCTCCCTGGCGAACTGAAAGCATAACCAGTTCCTCTAGTTAGTATAGTTAGTAGGTATGAGCTAGTAACCTTGACCCGCAGCGGGACAGCCCCCTTAACTTTCGCCCTGGAGCATTGCCAAAGCATTTCAGTGTTCCCTTCGCGCTCGGTGCAATAAATCAAAGGATTTGGCATTCCAAATTAGGGTCTTCGCCAAATGCATTCGGTGTACTGTGTGGATCCATTAGGGGGATTTGCATGCTTTTCTTTGTCAGTTCACACACTTGACGATGGAGAAGCCCCCATTTCTGTGGGACTCCTCCATCCGCCCATTCATCATCTTGAACTGGACGCCTCGGTTGTTTATACGACATATTGTTGTGGATTCATTACTGTCTATCTTCGAGATACGATTGCGCCTTCACCTATTCTGTGAACCGACTGATTCAGTCGTCTGCCAACTTGATGGGGCCTGTTTTTACGATTACAATTTGGCGCAGACATTCGGCAGCAGGTGTATTTATCCCAATGACTGGGAGCTGGGAACTGTTTACTGTTTTCCAAACAATTGCCGAAGAGCTTGATAAGCAAACAAAGGCGTTTAGTGCACTCAGCGTCCGGACAACTTGCCTTTGGGGGACCTAATGAAATAATGTACAGGAAGTCGACTCCGAACTCTTAGAAACACTTTATCTCTGACTGAACTAAAGGCTGATAAGGTGAAGCTAGTGCGTAAGCTGTAATAGTCTGGGTTATACCTCCACCTTCTATGGTCTGGAAGAGGAGAGCGCCGCCCACGCTGTAGAGTCCCAGGACGAAGAGCAGGAACATGTGCGTGAACCACCGGCGGGACCACTTGCTGAACTTGTTGTACAGGCCATAGGTGAACTTCTCGCCGAAGCTCATGCCCGACTTGGTCAGATCAAGGAATCCCTCGTAGCCCTTGGTCATGAAGTTGCCGGACCCGAAGGGATTGGCCACCGGCGGCCAGTAGGGGCCCTGCGTGCCGATGTTTGTTTGCGCCGTATAAGGCGCCTGGGCGCTGGGCGGCATCGAGGACTGGCCCATAGCCGAGCCGCTGGTCAGATTGTGAATGTTGATCCGCGGCGGTCGGTTCGCCCTTCGCGAGGGCGGCGGTGTGCTGGGCGTTGGCGTTGGGTTCTGGGCCTGCGACATGGTGTCCGGCAGGGATCAACTGGGCTCCGGCAAGTAAGTAATGGATCTAAACGGCTTTAGTATGGCTCTGGCTTAGGATCGATCTTCAATGGCGAGTGCTGGCAATGTCACTCAAATCATAGGACACTTTCTCGCCATAATTTCAGTTCCGCACACTCATTCACACGCGTATTTATTTATATATTTATGTTTTATTTTTAAGTTTATAAGTAGAATTGCCGCCGCCGCGTATTTGTTTTCTCCGCGTATTTTCCCGATGCTGCTAGCCTTCCTCGCTTCCGACCGCCTCGTTCTGAAGCCAATGCGAACTGAACTGAAGCGAGCGTTTTGGCCAACATCGGTGCTGTTGTCGCTGCTGCTGCTGCTGCTGTCGCTGCCAGCGCCTTTGTAGTTGTATCCGCCACGAATCTCCGCCGGCCGACAATGACGACATCGAGAGTCATGAGCTCACGGATTCTCAGCGGCTAACCAAGGAAAGGAAGTCCGAACTGATCTCAGCGTGGTAGCTGATTATTTTATAATTATTGCTAGGGTCGCGCTGTCGCTGCCGTAATTATGAAAGCGGGTTTTGATTCTCCTAATGCGTAGTTCTTCTGATATCACTTGGTTGACCCGCACAACCGCATATTACTACATACACACATACTATATAATTCGTTAGATTTTTATTTATACAAATGTTTTCGCACTGGCATTTGCTGGGGCCTCATACTAATGAATTTACCATTTCGCCTCGCATAATTTATCATTATTGAAACTTTTCCCCGCTCTTGGCCACCAGATATGTAATTTGCATAAAATTCGAGACAACTTGTAGTTCAGAGACCCAAGAAGGGGGCTTAGTCATTCGTGCCCGGTAGTCATTTGCCTTTTCATAGAACAACGTCTAAGAATCGTTTCCACTTGTGGTGATGTATATTTTCTGGGAAGCTCTTAATAAATTGCCAAAAAATAAGAAATCTACTTATAAATTGATATGATATATAGCCTATATTATATACTAACACCTTCGTACTTGGTAGGCCGGGCCACACCATTTCCAGTTATCTCTTCGTATTTGCGTATCACTTGTTGCCTCTTAAAGTAAATTGAGTACATTTGTTTAAAGCGGCAAACAAGTCTCTGATTACAACAGCCACTCTTTTATGTTTAGCATTACTAATATTATATATTTTGGCGTACCCTTTTTGAATCAAAATACAAGTAGGTAACATGTATTACTTTGTTATTTCAGACTCTGTAAAGGAATACTTACAGGTCGCTTTCAAAATATGAGTCATCTTTTATTCTTTGGGTTGGCTTAATAAGAATTCTGTGACCCCTTTGACGATTTTTGAGAATCAAGGGACCCGACCTCGAGCCATTTTGTATCTAAGCTTCGCTATGACTACCTCTTAAAATATATACAAGTTATACAAGTTTTCTATGTCTTAAAAAAAAATCTTTAAAATCTTAATTATTTAATAATAAAACATTGATTTGATCATAAATTAGGATATAAAAATGCCGATTTAAGGACCCAAAAATCCGCATTTGATGTCTTCTGAAGAGCATAATTTGGCCAAAAATAGAATGACAGCCAAATGGCGATTAAATTCGGAATCACCGCTAAAAACTTTATTATTTAATAATAAAATATTTAAATATTAACATAAAAAATTTTTGGTCGATTTTTCAAAAAAATGTAAGGGGTTACATCATTAAAATTTTCAAAAATTGAATAAAATTTTATTTCTGTTTATTCTTAAAGTCGGTATGCAGATTAATTAACCAAATAAAATCTAACAAAGAAAAGGTTTCCGATTTTAAATGATGGCTGTTTTGGCCAAGTTATGGTTATTTTTTTTTTTTAGGACCCAAAAATCGGCATCTGTTGTCTGCTGAAGAGCATAATTTGGCCAAAAACGGAATGACAGCCAAATTCCAATTATATTCGGAATTATCGCTAAAATCTTAATTATTTAATAATAAAACATTGCCTTAAAAAGAATTTGACCAATAATTAGGACATAAAAATGCCGATTTAAGGACCCAAAAATCGGCATTTGATGTCTTCTGAAGAGCACAATTTGGCCAAAAATGGAATGACAGCCAAATGGCGTTTATATGCGCTATCGCCGCTGAAATCTTAATTATTTAATAATAAAACAGTGCCTTAAAAATATTTGACCATAAATTAGGATATAAAACTGCCGATTTATGGACCCAAAAATCCGCATTTGATGTCTTCTGAAGAGCATAATTTGGCCAAAAATGGAATAACAGCCAAATGGCGATTATATTCGGAATTGCCGTTAAAATCTTAATTATTTAATAATAAAACATTGCCTTAAAAATGATTTGACCACTAATTATGATATAAAAATGCCGATTTAAGGACCCAAAAATCGGCATTTGATGTCTTCTGAAGAGCATAATTTGGCCAAAAATAGAATGACAGCCAAATGGCGATTATATTCGGAATCACCGCTAAACTCTTTATTATTTAATAATAAAATATTGCCTTAAAAATGATTTGAACAAAAAGTAGGATATAAAAATGCCGATTTAAGGACCCAAAAATCCGCATTTGATGTCTTCTGAAGAGCATAATTTTTCCAAAAAGGGAATGACATCCAAATGCCTATTATATTCGGGATTGCCGCTAAAATCTAAATTATTTAATAATAAAACATTGGCCAAAAAGGGAATGACAGCCAAATGCCGTTCATATTCCGAATCACCGTTAAAATCTTAATTATTTAATAATAAAATATTGCCTTAAAAATGATTTGAACAAAAATTAGGATATAAAAATGCCGATTTAAGGACCCAANAACTTGGCCAAAAATGGAATGACAGCCAAATGGCGTTTATATTCGGAATCGCCGCTAAAATCTTAATGATTTAATAATAAAACATTGCCTTAAAAATGATTTGACCATAAATTAGGATATAAAAATGGCGATTTAAGGACCCAAAAATCGGCATTTGATGTTTTCTGAAGAACATAACTTGGCCAAAAATGGAATGACAGCCAAATGCCGATTATATTCGGGATCGCCGTTAAAATCTTAATTATTTAATAATAAAATATTGCCTTAAAAATGATTTGAACAAAAATTAGGATATAAAAATGCCGATTTAAGGACCCAAAAATCCGCATTTGATGTCTTCTGAAGAACATAACTTGGCCAAAAATGGAATGACAGCCAAATGCCGATTATATTCGGGATCGCCGCTAAAATCTTAATTATTTAATAATAAAACATTGCCTTAAAAATGATTTGACCATAAATTAGGATATAAAAATGCCGATTTAAGGACCCAAAAATCCGCATTTGATGTCTTCTGAAGAGCATAATTTGGCCAAAAAGGGAATGACAGCCAAATGGCGTTTATATGCGCAATCGCCGCTAAAATCTTAATTATTTAATAATAAAACATTGCCTTAAAAATGATTTGACCATAAATTAGGATATAAAAATGCCGATTTAAGGACCCAAAAATCCGCATTTGATGTCTTCTGAAGAACATAACTTGGCCAAAAACGGAATGACAGCCAAATGCCGATTATATTCGGAATCGCCGCTAAAATCTACAGCATCAATTTCATCCGGCGGGAGCTAAGAGCACTTGCCATATCATAAGTCGTATTGTGTAAATTGGTCAGCTGCAATAAAATAAACCAAATATAAATGAAGATCGGTTTTACAATACCAACACCTGAATTGCATTACATCTAGCTTAAGGTAGCCGAAATCCAATTTATGATTGTTATACTTTTGCGTGCCAATAATTAATTTCTCAACCCGCAGTTGGATGTTGCTTGTTGCGGATCTACCTTCTTGGGAGCCTTGTCTGTCCGTTGGTTTTTGTACCCTTACCAACTGCATGATTCTGGCTTTCTCCTTAATTTTTTCGCCGGGCAAAGGACTCCTCCCGAATTGCTTGGGAGTCTCGTCGTCGGGTAGAGCATTCCCTTCCATTTCCTTGGGAGCCTTGGTGAATGGGGACCAGGAGAAAATTCCATTTTGAGGGTCTCGACGGGTGTCGGAGAAGAAATCTGGCTTCCCTTCCGAGTCCCAGCGGCTGCCGTTCATTCGCGTACCTTTTTTGAATGCCGAGACCGGAAGTTTAGCATCTACCAACTTTGTTATAAGGGATTCAAGAAGCAGGGTGGAAATCCTCCTCTTTTTTGGCAGCTTCCCGGCTTCTATTTTACTTCTTTTGAATTTTAGTGGACTAACATTGGTTTTATTGCAAGCTGTGGTGGGGGTGGGATGCTTTGCAACTGCTTACCCCTTGAACTTTTAACGATCAGAATCTTTCGCCATTTTATATGCGAGCAAGGTTGTTCAACATCGTTTAGGGAACAAGCCCTAGTTTTTAGGGGAACCGCAACGGATGGCGGATTTTTGGGGATTATTTCGGCGGAATGTGGATATCGATGAGGTCTCCGGAATATATGATATAAGATATAAGATATATTGCGATACTCTTACTCTCTAGGCTCATCTGCTTTGTAATATGCATTTAAAATGTTGAGAAAAAAAACGAGCTTAAGAAGTCACGATTATTTGTAATAATAATTGTTTAATAGTTTTAACAAGTTAACTTTTAGTAAAATTCACTGGTCCTTTAAAAAATAAAAGTAACGGTTAGTTTCACCAGTTACTAACGCGTCTTTAGTAGTAAAACAGTATATTAATTATAATAATACTAAATGGACAACCCAGCGGCTTGCAATATAATACCAGAGATATTTAATTTCAAAACTATATAAAATAATAATAGTTTTTTTACAAATCCTTTTTTCCATTTATTTTACTTTAATCAGATTTAAACTTTTTCAAGTTATTCTCTTCTAGTTTAAATACGGTCACACGCTTATGTAGTTAGTGTTGACTAATCCCAACGTTCTGGCGACTGCAAGCGTTGTCCAACACGAAAGTGTTCTGGCTGCTCTTACATACATATGTACATATAAACTAACAAATTAGCCTTCGTTTAATTTAGAAAATGGAAGAAAATGAGACCCAGACGGAAGCCAGAGTCACGGCTGAGCCTGCTAATGGTAAGCGTTCAGCCAGGGGCGTTCGGTCATTAACAGCAAACTCCAATCTGTAGGTGAAGATGAGGCGACCAGCGAGCACAAACTAATTATCCTGCAAACCGAGATGCGTAAAATGCAAAACGAGTTCAACACGCAGCGGGCGAAAATGCGGGAGCTGTACATGCAGAAGGAGGCGGAGGTCAGCCAGAGTCAGGTGGAGCGCAGACAGCTGCAGGCGGAGCTCGACGAGCTCAAGACTCACCTGATGGTGGCGGACCTCAAGTCGGAGAACGAGATGCAGCTGAGGGACATTAAGGCCCAGGAGGAGATTTCTTCGTTGCAGCAGCTTGTGCAGGACACGATTGAGGATTCCTCGCATTACAAGACAGAGCTGGAGCGTCTCAAACTCGAGCTGAGCAAGTACCAGCAGATTCAGCAGCAGACTCTGACGCAGACGCTGTCTCAGCAGCCGCAGGCTGAGTCATCCGGCGGAATAGCACCACAAGTGCTGAATCAGGTTAAGAAGACGCTAGGCTCAGTACGCAAGCTGGGCAGCGATTCGTTGAACAGTAGCTTTCAGCAAGAAGATGACAATCGGGGCTCGGGCAAGGGCAATGGCAGTGGAAAGCAATTCGTAAGTGTCTTACAATAACTCAACTCCCAGTTTACTTAAACTAAATCACCTTTTAGGCCTCGGAGGAGGCGGAAATGCTGCACTCGATTGTGGAGCAGCTACAGGAAGAGATGAAGGCGCTAAAGGTGAAGTTGCGCGAGCAGGATGAACAATTGCAGGCCAGGCTAGCAGTCAGCAAAGAGGAGTCGTCAGCTCACGATGCATCCGCCATGCACAAGTCCACATCAATGGATGTGGCCGAGTCTGGCTGCGAGGCCTGCAGCTTGGCGGAAAAAAGATCCGAGGAGCAGAACGCACACATCAAAAAGCAACAGAAACAGGTGGATTTGCTGCAGAAGCAGCTGGCAGAGTCCCGCGAGTCAATGGCCAAGGAGGCCGCACTGCGAAAGGAACTGGAGGACCAGTGGCAGGAGAAACGCGAGGCCCACAAGAGCGAAGTACAAAGTCTGCGCGAGCAGGCCAAGACGAACGAGCAGCGACTGCTGGACATGCAGCAAAAGTTCCTTGAGACCAAGGACGAGGTGATGAAGCAAATACAGCGCGTCACCAATGACAGGGAGCGTGTCAACAAGCAGTTGGAGACGCTACAAGCGGATAACGACTTCCTGTCCGGGCGCTATCTGGCCACGTCCGAGGAGATCGAGAATCAGTACATCAATCTGCCCAACACGGTCGTCGAGCTGCAGGAACTGATTCTGCGCCAGCAAAACGAGCTGATCCAGGCCCGCCTCAGCAGCGAATACGAACGGCAGAAGTGTCTGAGCACCCTGGATGAGACTCAAATCCTACGAGCCCAGCTGGAGGAGAGCAACAACGAGCGTAGGTCCTATAAGCGCAAAATGCAACTCGATATTAAGTCATTGCAGTAAGTATAAGCTTAGCCCCTGATATATGGCGGTGTCAACTGAAGCTCACGCTTCATTGTATTCAAAGGGATCGTGTGACGGAGCACTTGGTCACGGTGCAGGCACACGAGACGACCAAAACCCAACTGGAGCGCAAGGAGGCTGAGCTCAATAAGCAGTTGTCCGAATGTCGCGTGGAAATCATTGAGCTGCAGGAGGCCAATGTAAGTGGAAATTTAGTAATACTTTCAGCTGGGTTCGCTCCTACCTGATCTCTTTTCGCAGGAAAAGTATACCAAAAACAACTCGGAATACAAGACAAAGATTAAAACGCTGCAAGAGGAGCTCTCCACCATGGAGACAGTGCAAAAGGATTTCGTCAAACTATCTCAGACCCTCCAGGTAAGTGCGATAAATATATAAAAATAGGGTTTATTCTCTTAAATATTTCTGTACAATTATATTTTATCGATAGATGTCGTTGGAGGAGCTGCGGCACGCTGATACGGAGGTGCGCTGGCAGGACGACGATGATGTCAATAATTGTCCGATGTGCAACGCCGGCTTTACGGTCATGGTGCGAAAAATTCATTGCCGGCACTGCGGCCACATCTACTGCGATAAGTGTCTAACGAAAACGGTGCCATCGGGGCCACGAAAACGTGTGGCCCGAGTCTGTGATATCTGTCACACTCTGCTCACGCCAAATACCGCACCCTACTTCAGTCAGGAACAGGCGCCGCAGCAGGCGCAACAGCAGCAGGGACCGCATCATCAGTCCAACTAGGCGGCCGGGCTATGAGCCTTAGTTATTGCGTGTGCTATTTGTTAACTACGATCATTTATTGCTCTGATTCCGTGCTCCTTTATTACAGTTACGATTTGGGGGTCAAACCTTTCCATTTGCCGTCTTAGGCCGAGTCATATCCACTTTCGCCAATGTTTAATTTTTCGATTCCAACGTACCTTTTTGCTCTATTTATGTTGATGAGTTAGTTGTCTATAAGCTTTTGTCGTAGGTAAGTTTCATAATTGAATTGAACTCAAAGCAAATATACAAATTAAAAACAAATTGTGTTTGTTGTTTACTTAAACCAACTCCGCCTGTAATAAGAGAAAGATCAACAATTAAATGATCTGATGAGTTTACAGTCGTGTCATGCAACAAAAAGGGTTTGTTTGGGCTTTTGTTTATTCAAAAATACTAGCAAACAAAGTTTGTAAATTAGTTTAACAATTGTATTTGTGTCTTCATTTGGTTGCGAGGAGCTAGGATTGGCGTAGGTATTTTCTAAATATATTAAAAATTAATAACAATGTCGGGCATGCCCATATAAATTCTGTATGTACAACTCTCACTTCAACAACTAACGAAAAATGAAAATCTAATACTGCAATCTCTTGAACAACTTCAAACACTACACACACAAGGGGAATCACATTAGCACTTGGGAAGCAATTACAGCTTGTTTGGCACAGAGTGTCTGCGGAGGAGATTAGAAAAGAAAGATATAGTTAAATATGTTGTCTGCGGATTTCGCATCGAAGTTTTCTTACCTCACCATAGAACGCGACCTGCTATCAGAGCTACTATGGTAACGGCCGCCACGCCCACAATGCTCATCACACGAGCAGCTATAGAATTGGGAGAGGGAAATATTCAGATCAGTGCTTATAGTTTTAGTGGCATATTAATTGTAGAATATGTATGCTATTATATGTAAGTAGGCGGAATTACTAAGCCTTGATGCCATGCTGCTGTTAAATATAGCACATAAAAAGAAGTTTATAGACTATAGTGGGTGCATTAGTTTCAGTTACTCTTGTATGCCCGTATTGGTCAGTTATATAGGAAGTGTGAGGGGTTAGCCTAGTTCAGAGTGTCCTGCAAATGATGCTGGATTTGGTGAAATATTACACATGCGTCGACATACACAAACACAAATCAACCAATAGAATGAACCAATTGGACACTTACGCATGAATCCACACCTTGACTGCGCGGTGCTCGGCCCTCTGCGAGACATTTAATGTTCATATCGGAAATTGCTTGAATTTGGACAAGTCGCACGAGTGCGCGCAGACGGGACGAAAACATTGGTTAACACAGAGAGTACACAGATGCTGAATCCTGCTTCCTGCCGGTGCTGTGACTGTTCTGTGGTGCTGTGACTCGCAGTGCTTGGCTCGGGAGGTCGATTGTTCGCGGTACAGAGATAGGTTACAGACAGCGGCATAGATAGGTATAGACAGTGAGGTGGAGAGAGCATTTCCTTAGCCTAAGTATGAGCAAAGATGAGCGCATCTGGATGGATTCTTATACAAATATATGTAGATATCAAAGATTTCGATGATGACAATGGTTACATTGATGTCTGATGGAAAGCGTTTTGGCTTGTGTTCGGTCTCTCTACGGATTCGATCTAATGCGGCTGTTCACCTGCTGCTCCGCCTCCGCCACTTCCGCCGTTATCGATCTCTCGGCCGTGCTTGCTCAGCCACTCGATTATCACGCCGTTGGACCAGCCAAATCCTGTCTGTACGCCGTACTCGCCACCGCCACCGTGTCCTCCAAACTGTTCGGCGTTGTACTGTAACAGAGAGGATCAAACTATTAGCTGACAGCTTGTAATCTTGGATAATAAGCATTCCCTATTTGTGGTTATTTTCCCGTAATATTTAATTCCAAAATGGTTTGTCGACTCCCGTGGCTTACCTTCTCGTACATGTGGAAGTTATCGCTGTAGGCCTTAAAGTTGGACTTCACCCAGCGGATGGCCCAAGACTTGGACAAATTCTTGGCTTCAGGCGTGTTCAGGTTGTTTAGGCCCTCAACCAAAATGTACTGCATGGGCGCCCAAACGTTGGGAAAGTCCCACTGCTCTCCGGTTTGGTACAGTGTGTTGGGAACTCCGCCGGGGAATGTGTCCAGCTTGTTGTCTTTAATGTAGGCCAGCACCGACTTCGAGATCTTCTCGGAGTCGGAAATGTTATAGGCCTTCGCCCACAGCGGCGACAGATTGGTGGGCGCGAAGTAGTTGCGCGGCTTCTCGTTAATCATGTCATAGTCCAGCCAGCAGCCGACCTCCTCGTTCCATAGAACTTCCTGGATGCCCTGTAATTTGATTAGAATGATAGATCGAAATGTATTATTTATTTCTGAACATAACCATTTCAGATGAGGGTGGATTACAAGTGGGGAGCTTTGGGGTAGTCCCTTTTCAGTTCCAACCAGCCGATAAGCTCTAAATTACATAAATAAATAAGGTATGACTCATACTCTTATTTTGTGACAAACTGTTGTTATGACGAAGGATATCTTAAGGGATTTTAAATACGAGTAATGCTCAGTTAGTCATCATGATATTGATATTTGCGCCTCATCATCTGAACATTCTAAGAGTTATGTTTGAGTCAGGTCGGCAGAACACTTACCAGCAGCAGCTTCTGCGCTTTGTTTTCGTACTCGGTCACCTTCTCAACGTTGCCCGCCTTTGAGTGGAACTCGGCTATCACCTTGGCGTTCCAGTACAGATATGCGTTCAGGTCGACGGGCACAATCGAGCGGGTTCTCAAGTGTGTGAGGTTGCCCACATTCGTGCCGTCCTCGTTGATGAACCAGCGGGAGCTGAAGTCCATTCCCGACTCGGCCGCCGACTTGAGCTCGCTGTAGTGGTCCTCCTTGGCCTCCGCGGTATCGAAGTTCTCGGCCGTCTCCACGTCCTCGCTGTAGGACTCCGGTCGCGGGCCCGACGACGAGTCGCGGTAGACGGTCAGGTTGTGACCCTTCACCTGCACCCCGTGGTTGTTCACAAAGTACTCGAACTCGTGCTCCAGGACCTCCAGCGAATTGATAGCGAACAGGTCGTCGTTGGTGAAGTCCACATATGACTTGACCATGCCGGTCAGGAGCGGCGGCTGGGAGCGGCCGTGGTAGTACACTCGGCCACCGTTCGGAATGAAGCCAATCCGCTTCACGATCGACAAAAAGTTCTCGATCATGCCGCGGGCTGTGGCGTGCATCTCGCTGTAAAGCAGTCCACGGATGATCCAGTAGGAGTCCCAGTAGTAGAACTCGATGAAACGACCGCCGGGTATAATGACGGGATTCGGCACCGGGATGATGGAGTAGTACTCGGGGTTCTTCAGGACGTCGTCCTTCATTTTGCGGCCCAGATCCTTCCAAATGTTATTCAACTCCATGCCCCACTGCTTTAGATCCGGGTCGGAAATCAGATCGAGGAAGCTGGGGTTCTCCTTCCAGTCCGTGGGCGTCCACAGTTCCAGTTCGGTGCCCTTGGGACTGAAGTACTCCTGCAAAGCCATTCGCATTCTTTATTTTATGCCAGTGGCGGGATCCACAAACAGAGAACACTTACATCGACGAACTTAATCAAAACGTCCCTGCTGGGGGTCTGGTTGTTGGCCGTCATCATAGCGTCAAAGTCTGCGAGGGTCTTGGCAGGCGGATTGTTCAGTTTCATGTCCACGAAGGTCTTCGAGTCCGGGAATAGCTTGGCCATTTGAATAGTGTGCAGCAGGTCACCAGTACAGTAGATTTGACTGGAAATGGAGCAAGAGATATATATATTTCGAGTTGTCCAAATACAGGTGTTTCGGTGCGAAATAATATTTGTCGAAGACATATTATATAAAATAAGTGCGAGTATAAAACCTCTACATAACTAAAAGAGCATAATTTGTAATAAAAAAGTTTTAATTTTTATATTGGAGTGTTGTTGGGCGTTACAGGTTATCACTCCCATACATTTACTTCAATCGATAGATAAAAACATAGCTACGAGTCTATTAATTTCTCAGAACTCTGTATTCCTAATCATTCGGAGTAGTAGATGCTTCTCTTCGAACGATAAATCCCGGATGAGTTACGTAAGCATTTAATGGCTTCCATATAAAAGAGCATAAACTGGCGTATTCCCATATTCCCAGTATAGTACACACGCTCTGTTGACGTCACTAATTAGTGCAAATAATTCACAAATAAATGAATTTAATGCCGCTGTAGCCCGAGTATCCAGCTGCCAAGTGAACACCTGTCTAAAGTATCGTTGGATCGAATCTCTTGATCAGATATGGCTATAGTTAAGCACGAATATCCAACTCGTCACGTTTATGGGACTGGGGAAAGGAAAGCACTCAAGCTGAAACTCATGGAATACAAGCTAGTACTTTGCATACATGACCGCTCCGGGGAGGCAGCGGTTAGAGATCAGAGTCCGGAAGTCTGCGGGCCACGCTGTTTCACTTACCAACTGATGAATGGATCGGCGTCCGCATCCTTGGCAATGGCGTTATCAGTGTCTGTGGTGAAGTCGATGGGGGTTTCGATGGACTTTGCCTGCGAAAGGACTGCCAGGCAACTCCAGCTCGCAAGGAGCAGCTGGATGGTCACTAACTTGGTCATAGCACTTTAGGAACTTTTTCGCTTATCTACGGCTAATTTCTTAGGGATCCAGCTGTGTCTGAGTGTGAGTAAGTACAAATTGTTGCAGTTTGCTGGCCGATACACATATATCCCTTCGCGGACAGGATATGCTCGCGATCCCCGTACGCGGTCTGCTGAACACAAGCACAACCAGCGCCAGTCAGCGCAAGAATACTTCTAACTGTTTCCCCGATTCCATTTTTATAAAAAAAAAACTACATACATAAATCTACGTCGGCGGCGACGCCGAGCGATCGGCAAGCGACCGATCGACGATCGTCGGGTGGGGACAAGGTGGGAGCTGGATTCGGATTCGGATTCGGATCCGAATCCGATGGGGTGGAGCCGACTGGATATATAGTCGTGCTTTGGGGGCGCGTTCGGTCTATTTTTAAAATCGTCAAAGTGGCCCGAAACCAAAAACAATATCTGACGATCTGACACAGACAGGTTCACCTGCTCGGAGTCTCGTGAACCAGGCAATACATCTGCATCTGCTACTTGCTAACTCAATTAATCTATCTATTAACTGTTCAACCTGCTTGCTGCTTTGGATTGGATTGGCTTGGAGACTTTCCCGTAGCAAGTATATCTGGAGATTGGGTTTTGGGCACACCCATACATGGCGCATGAATATTCATTGTGCGGCAGCAGGGCCTTGAGATATATAATTTGTACCCGTAATTGCACATCCATAACTATATCACTTAATAAGCGCTGGTCCAGCCGGTACCCGCATCGAAGTGCATTTTAATTTCGCCTTGGTCTGTTGGGAGTACCTTAATGCCAAGGCATTTCTGCTGATAAGCAATTTAGGGGATTTTAGGCCTAGTTTAAATGCTAATTAGCCCTGTTCCAATTACAAAGAGATTGGAGAACTCCCCTAAATGCTTTCGCTATCCAAGTGACCTGCTTGAGAGTATTATTTTCTAGTCCTGAAGTACATTACACATATCTCATAAAATGGTTATTTATGAATCGAGCTGGATTACCCCCTGATTTGCATTATAGCTCGGAACGCGAAGCCAATCTGGGTCAAGAAAATCGTAACGTTTTCAAAATACACTCGGGTATTGTCTTACTAGATTGGGTTATCCGCGTCAGTGACACGTGTGTCTGGCCCCAAATAATGGTCCGGAATTGCGACGTTCCGCATGAATGTCGCTCCACGTAATATACATATATGTTTGAACCTAACGAGTCTTAATTGAACTGATTTGCTGAATAAGGATTGCTTTCTCAGATTAACAAATGGATATATGTGTATATATAATCAAGATCAAAAAGTATGGCGTATAACCGAATACAAAAATAACTTAGATTTGTGCTGGGAAACCTAAATTAGAGACGTCTATTCGAATTATATTCCAGGAAGTTTCCTGTTTGATCTTCTAGACCTACAGACGCTTTCTTCGAGAAAATCAAGCAGCGCTGAACTATGATGAATTACTTTTATATGGACCCTGGTCTTCTGCGCAGTGCGGTGATATAACGCGATATATAAAGCTAACAACGGAACCAACGTGAGAGCCGGCACCAGACAGAGAACGAGAACTAGAGTCGAGCCCCGAGCATCATTGTTCTGACATTCTGTGACGACAGCGAACCGCCGGGGACAGTTGCAGTTGCACCTGAATCAATGATATGGCGCGTTGTAAACTGTTAGCATTTCATGATTCCATTAGCAAACAATTAACTCTGGCAGATCGATCTGTGAATCAGAGAGCTCGATTACTTAACCCAATGCAGCTCACTGCGAAGACAAAGTTTATCTAACTTTTATTTTGGCGTTATTTAACTGCCCGGTTCCGCAAAGCCGAATCCCAACTTAATAAACCAATATATGAACGAGTGTAGGGTCTATTTTTATGTAAGAACCATAAATAACGTAGGTAACCGGGGATGACAAATACCAGACAGCTGGGCGGCGCTACGTGCAAAGCGTTTTTAATTGGGTTTTAAAATGTTTTGTATATTAAAACTTTGCTGGTTTTTAATTCCCCCGATGGGGGCTTCCGATTCCGCATAGCCCGGAATCAAACAATTCCGGCTTTAGTTCCTGATAAATCATAATAAAAAAGACAGATAGGATCGATTAACTGGAATTTAGTAGGGATTTTTAAGTACGCGAGTGAAATAATTAAGTTTCCTGAGTGGGTTGTGGGCTGTTCGTTCACACTCCCGCTATTCATCTGGTTTATTATGTTTGCCAATGATATTATAAAAAGTTTATATAGATCTCGATTATGAATCGCAATTGTCGTCACCGGTGGAAGCGCTAAGTGCCTCGGGCGCCCAATGTGTTCAATGTGACGTCTTTGTTCGAACACAATGCCCAAACGCACTTTCGAATCAGATTTTTGAACTCGGCTCGAAAACAAAACGTGGCCAAAATCATCCAAGGACAATATGAATCATTATGTGGGCCACTCAACGCGCTCGCTTAATTGCCGCTGTAGTTAATCGCTAAACTAGCTATAATAAGGCACGGTCCGTTTGATGGCTGAGCCAAAAATTTCAGACAAATACCTGAACTTCACATCGTGCGGTACATTCGGCTGACATGTTTAAAGATTCGAGAGGAAAACGGAGAAACAAATACAAAAACTGGAAATGTAATTAAGAAGCCTGCATTAGGTTGAATTAACTTGTTTTAGATCTTGCACGATTCGCTTTACTTAACGGTTCAAATACAGACGCAAAGACCTTCTAAAGGTCGTTGATTTGCAAAAAGGTTTGTCTTGTTCTATGAAAGAAAACCTCAGCCAATTATCCGAGGATCTCATTAAACAAAAACATTAATTTTTGTTATTAACAATGACAGGTTATTATCGGAATCTTAATTAAGTAAGAAGTACTCGACCTACAATTCGGGTCCTCCACCAAATTGAGTAGGCTTATCGATCGCTTATCAGCGCCGAGGCATTGAACTTAATCTTGAAGATTGCTTCAAAAGGCTTTAAGTATTTACCATCAAGGGCCTTGTTTATTGCACTGAAGTAGATTAAAGATATTGGTTTAATTCCTGCTGGGCGGTTCGGGGGCGAAATTTCTCTGGAAATGGCATATAACTGCGCCATTTCACTTCATCTATATCTGTATCTCCTGAAAGTTTGATTTGATTTAAAAAGCGCACCAGGCGAGGCACGATTAAGTTAGCCTGCTAATTAGATTAAAAAAATGCTGGCAGATGTAGGGAATTAAACTGGTTTAGCTGCAAAAGCAAGTACATCATCCAGTCTGACCGGACTAGCAGTTTGATATCGTATTTTTTATCAATAGTTTTAAGAGATGAAATTAATTTTTTGAGTCAGCCAGAAGACTTGACAAAGAGAGACTCAAACTATATATTGCTAGAGACCCATTGCTATATTATTTAGTATGGCTGTTGGACCGCCACTCCATTTAAATGTTAAGTGCTCGGGGAGCACAGATCACTGACACCGCTCGTCGGTGAGCAAAAATAACAAGACTCCACGTTTGCAACGCGAACGGAATAAGCGCGGGGAAAATATCAGCAGGTATCGGGGAAAATGTCAGCAACCACAACAATTTGTATTGGAAATTATAATTTAATTGCTTTTGTATATTTAGCTCGCGGTTTGTGTTTTTCAGTCGGCGGGAATCCCACCGCTCACAATTACAAACATTTTTATCCGCCAAATTACAATGGTTTTAATATTTCTCGTTTTCTAATTATTTTTCAGTTTGTTTTCGCGATTCACACACTTTTATTATTGGCAAATTACTCAGCTGAGCGCGAGTTTTTATAACTCGCTCACTATCTGGGCACTTGATTACTATATATGACTGGATTATATGAGTTCCCAGTTCTAATCAGAACAAGCTGCTCGTCGGCACTTCGTCGATGTTGAGCGCTTGAAGGCAACAGTACGACTGCCTCCAGCCCACTGATGGGCCTTCAAATTTAAATGGGATTCACGGCTAAATTTGGCCAGAATCGAGTTACCAAGTATTCCCAGGGCCCGAAGATGTAAGCAACACCTCCAGCTGCAGCTTGTGTGGGAACTGCCCTTTGTATTTAACTTTATTATTTATATTTAGTTGCCAACAGAAATACATCTACAAAATAATGTCACTTCTGCTGGGTGACTGATTGATAAGCACTCAAATGTGAAATGGAATTAGGAAGGCGATACTTCTTCATCCTCCTGCACTTGAGAATAATACTGTGGAAAAATTAGACTCGCGGTTGTCGTAAATACTTTTGCTCGATTTCGTTTCTTTTCTCCGACAAAATCGAAGAAGTGGTCGATAAGATAGAATAGCTCTTTAAAGAATTGACGTGGCATTTATGACCCGATCATATATTAGTATACAATCAATACCTAATAGCAATAGCTAAATAAATAAGTTAGCATTTGGCATAGAGATTGTTCATTGAGATGGTAGATATGGCAGAGAATAACTAAGTATTAATTGTAAATTTAAATCGCGGTCTAGTAATCAATTTAAAGTGATAACCACCTATTGCTAAGATTAGAAAAGGTCTAAGATTAGTAATCTTGACCCCTTCAATTAAGCCAGACTCACCTGAGTCTGCGGTGTTTGGTGGATCCCGTGATAGTATTGAGGTTTAGTTTAGACAAAGAGCAAGGGCGACTTTGCCAGCGGGAAAGACGGGAAAGACACTTGACTATATTCATGTGTGCTGCGAATACTGACAGCTCCAAATTAAACTAGAGGGGATTTTTGCGATGATAATGAATATTCCATATGTCTGTTGTGTCTCCACTGATAAGAAAATTGCAGCTAGAGCTGATCTAAATTATTCACGCCCTCTCACGCGATTTGTGAACGTGACTATTGCTCAACAGCTGGTTGCAGTTAGAACCCAAATGGCCTCCTCACATTACGTATACGCACTGGACACCACCAAGCCAACGGAAATCGGGAAATGCCTAAGAATTTGAGCTAAGTTCGTGACAAAACATAAAAGTTGGAAAATGTTAAACAATTCCCAGTAAGATTTTCTCCGCCGTAGTACATTTAAAAATATGTGAGAGCAGTCTATTAATAGTAATGGCTATCTAGCAAAATATTGTTTATAGGTTTACAATATGTAAACTAAGTGGGTTTTGTGCGGTTTTTTGTCAAGTATATAAACAAGCGCTAGTTCTAGAAATTGGTATAATTTATGGCAATCTCTGACTTAACTTATCTATATCTTGATATATTTCCATCGAAATAGCACTTACTATGAGCTAAGCTCTAATAAGTGCACATAATAAATGAATTATTTGCAATTATTTTAATATACAGGTTTAGTGCATTTTTTGTATAACTAGAGTCGAATGTGTAAACAAAACTATGCAATATTTATATTCTTTAGCCGATACACATATATTTTTGATTGTTAACACTTAATGTCTGTAGATCGGTAATATCGTAAATATGTTGACCGTTGGAATTTTACAGGATGTTTAAGCTATAGGCTATAGGAAATCTCAGTGTCCTGAATTCGGTTTTGGGTTTTCTAAATAACTTACACAACTTCCACTGCGACGTGGCATTAGAATAAAAATAGGTGTGTAAGCTGGCACATCATGTCTGAAAGGACTTTGCCAATGAATTTAGCCATAAAGAATTCCAATAGTTAAGAAGACGATTTTAGAAGCTGGTAATCGTAGGAGTGTTTTGAGTGCTAATCAAAATACATTTTAACACCGATGCTGAAGGTTTACTTCTCTCATTCAAGCTATACACGTTCAGCGTTTGAACAGTCTTAATTCTACATTACACATCAATCTAAACCTAGACCTAAAAGTATGCAGAACATTTTGGTTTTGGCCCAAAAGTAGACCACAAAAAACCAGAGTCAACGATAGATAAGCAACATACGGAAGGAGGGGCTCGTTACGGAGATCGATAAGGGGACACATTCAACGTAAACTGATAACTAATAATGGTCCCAACTCTTAGACCGCTAAATGTGTCCTTGGCTAGGCATTTTCCAAGCACAAAGCTAGAGTTTCTCTAAGTGTACGCGTTGGTCAAGTGTTGCAGTTTTCGCTAGCTTTTGCCCACTAAAATTCCAAAGGTCGTATGTGACTCGGGCCCACACACGTGCTTAACTACTAAGCTACTTGTAAATGTATTTTTGCTTGTAATTGCATTGCTAATGCACCCGGATTTTTTTTGAATTTAACACGAAACATCGTTGACATTTGATGTACACTTTGCATTCCTTTCTTTTAAGATTTCACATGCAGAGGCTACCTCTTTTGAAGTTCTGCTTACTAAATAATTACTAACGATGTGGAAATATATTTGCACTCTTCTCCGTCAACGACACTTGTGAACACAGAGCGAAAACAAAAGTGGGAATAATTACCAAAGTGTTAATGAGAAGGCGAACGTATACCCTACGTTAATTGGCAGTGTTGATATGGGATATATAAATGGATTATTATTATATACAAATATTTTACGATAGGAAAACTTGATTTGGATAGTTAAAAGGTTAAGCAACTTTAATAAGTATATTCAAATGTTTGAATAAGAAAATTGATAAAGTGAATGGTTTTAATAATGGTTCAAAAGCTTTCAAAGCAAAACTAAATCCACATACATTCTGAAATTTCTTAACTTAATACTTTCTTAGGAGAAGGCAAACCTTTACCTTTACCTTTCTATTTGTTATTATTACTTAATTCTAACCCATAATGTGTATAATTTTAAATCTTTTACTGGTTTAAATTTGTTTAAATACTATACAAGGCCATTTTTTCGAACCAATATCGAAAACCATTAGACACTAAAAAATTATTGAACGTAGAGTACACCAAAGAGCAAAAAATGAGAAAAAAAATGATATTTTGAGTCGCCGGCTGATTTGCAGACGTAAGCGTGCGTGAGGAGAGATAAAAACAAGAAAACAAAGCGAAAAACAGTGGCATTGGCACAGAATGGCAAAATAGAGGCGGTTTTAAATAAAACTACAAACTATATCTAGCTATATATACGCTCGCGCAGCTCTTGGCACTCGATCGAGACATTTGCCAAATCTGCCGGTGCGGGCAGGAAAGTGAAAGCGGCAGCTAGACAACAGATGTCCTCAGTTGGCAGCCGAGGTGCACTTTCTGCACTCCGTATTCTGCACAATTATGCAATGGCAATTGCTCTAATTTTAAAGACTCACCCGTTGCCGTTCATTTTGTGATTGTTGGAGGGACCCGCTGGAGTGGCCATGGTGCGACGACTAATGTTCCTCGGGGGCGTCGCAATTAATAGTTTCCAAGCGCTCGCAGGGCCGCGATGGGATGGGAACACAGCTTTTATTATGGCTAAAATGATTTGTTTATGTCTGCCACTTATTTATCACTGCCTCTCGATGTGCGTTGTTTGCATTTATCACTCGGCTTCGATCACCGCCGTTCCGTATCTACGAGTATTTCCGCCAGCGTCGGTCCACCAGTTCCGCTTTCGAGCAGCGCCACGAGACTAATCACGGCCATGCAACCTACGGTTATTAAATAGTTTTTGCTCAGCGCCTTTCGCTCCGTCAATTAGGCGGTTACCATTCTCGCTCTCACCCCTCTCCCAGTCTCACGGCGGCGTTACATATCCAAAACTGAGATATCAACAGCAAAGAGAGAGCGAGCGGTTTGTGCAAAAATATCGGAGAGCTCTACACTGCCAGGCATGACGAGAACATTTATCGAATTAAATGCGACTGTGTTGGGGCTGCGGTAATGGATTCTGAGCCAAATTATTAAAGCAAAACTAGGTCACATCACTTTATTTATTAATTATATTTATTCTTTAATTTGCAGGAAGACAACACACATATATAGATGGATTTAATTTATGCGTTAGTCAGAAAATTTCTCTGCCTAGCCTATGCCGGCACATGCACTGTATGCCTAGAACATAAACAACGCACCAGTGCGGTCAAATTGTAATTGGTAGCTAAAACTAATTTTTTTAATAATTTAAATAGCCTTGTTTTAGTCAGCTTGTCTATTTTTACGTATTCTTGGGCACTTTTTTTTAGGTACGGAAATGCAATTCTAAAATTCTAATCGATCGCAATAATTATATATAAATATGATTAAGTGTTTTAGGTAAAATTTTTTGTACACAAACAGTGACAAGCTCTAACTCTTTATGTGACTCATTTTTCTTTTGAATATCCGACAATTTTTAATTTTTGGCCGAACTGCCAGCAATCAAGGATTTATTGAACTTATGGCAGATATTTGGAATATAGTTTTTGGCCAATTGGTCAACCCTTTGCGTGGCACTGTAAAAGTGACAGCTGTTAACGAGCGTGAGTGAGATAAAGACAAAGAGCGCTAGCGAAAAGCGTGCTCGTGTTTCTCTTCTGTGATAAAAGCCGCTCACGCACACACCATTACGATGCGGAGAGGAAATGGCGCTCGATCGTGCTTCGTGGTTGTGTGATGTGCGTCACGAGTACAACAGCCGGCACTCTCCTCTCTTGTCTCTCCATTTGCACACTCTTCCTTGATACGCGAACTTTGGCTTCGCTCTACCCCTCACTTCGCGCCCCTTCAGTCGCACTTCCCCTCTCCTATTGTGGATTCAATTTGCAGTTGAATTTAAAAAGTGACGTGTTGACAGCAAAAACGGGGACCGGCAAACAGAATGTTTAGGAACCTAACATGGCAGTGTATATTGGGTATGCTTGTCGCATATTTGAGTCATTCCCAAGGTGCCCTTGCCAAGTGTGCTACCCTTTTGCCAGACAAACCTGTTCCAAAAATTGTGCGAAAACGGCCAAGTTTCGCCTAAACAACAGCACGTTTTCATCTCGAAATACCAACGACCTTCGGCTGTGACCTTTGGGCAACCACTCGAGCACACACACACAGGGAAATCATGGCGTTGAAGACAGAGAACACAGATAAGTGGTATGTATCGCATTGGAACATGAGGAAATGGAACTTCATTACAAAGCGGGAGTTCTCTTGATCACGAACTAAATATAGGCATCAAAGGGTACCGCAGTCACAGGCAGGACTGCGAAGATCGATTAAATCAAGTGATTGAATCTTTACCACCTTTAATTTTGAAACTAAACTGGTTTTTGAAAAAAGTGCGTTGCTCTCATACATACAACGTATATATGAGTATGTGTAGATAAAAACTCATACGTATGTATTGGGGGCTCGTCAAGCACACACACAACCAATACATCTGTACACATGTATATTTTAGTTTATTTATGTGTTTTCAGCTGGCTTTGCCTTGTGCGGGTGGAAGTATTCGTATTTCATAACAAAAATGGAATTTTCACGTTACGTTCACCAGGGCGTATGAGCGATAAACCCATGTGACATAATCAGCTAGCTCTGTTCACTTTTCCTTTCGACATCAATGCCATTTCCACCCATTCTTAATGCCAAGTTGATTGCCCTAGGCCACTTAAGGCTCAGCCGGAGCTCGACACTCTGAGAAAATCAAGCGGTCAGCGGCTGGCCTGAGCCCAGCAATTGGATCCAATTGAATCAACTCGGCCAGTTAGTGCCCAGATTTACACTTGCCTCTGGGAATGTCGCACAAGCCGGCAGCGGAAATGTTAAATTGATCGTGTTAATTTATATTCCCCAGTAAATGAAAGCATCGCTGAATTGAACAGCAATTCAGAGCAAGTATGCTGATGCTGCGGCATTCCAGAGGTCACAATGTTATGCCAATTGAGCAATAAAGCCAAGTGGGAAAGTGTAAACAAAAGCGACTTGTTTTGCCCGCTTATCTGCGCAGTGCGAGTTTCGGGGGCTCGTCAATGGGAGGAGTGCATTCTGTTGTAAAGATATCCGAAAGATTAGGTTCAGATGACGAAATCTTAGCATGCATCATCCACAGCAAAAGTTTAGATTAAGCAAGTGGGTTGTGTAGTTCAAGGTTGCCCGGTTTGTTAGGCAGTAAGGATGATATTTCAGACAGTGAAAAATGTATCTATTTGATTCATATACATATGTAATGTAAGGCATTAAAAAAGGAGTATGTCCATGAAATATTCTTGTAATATATATAATAATTTAAATTAATACAAGATTTTTGACAATTTGAGTAGCCAGGCTGTAGAGAGTGTTCTGAAAATAATCTTTAAAAACATTGCTATATTATTTAGATTTTAACTATTCTCCCAAATTATTTGATGATTTCTTAAATCAAAATGTTATATTTTTTGTCCAAGTATAGGTACATTTTTGTAACAAGCTGTGCCTAAAAATATGCTATAGAAATTCCATTCAACTGAAGTTATCATATTGTACTCTATAATATACGCTTAGGCAAACAATTTTCTCCAAATGAAATTTGTTTTTAATAACACAAATGGACGAAATGTTTTATGCTTATAACAGCACTCATTTCATCTATTGCCGGCATATGCCAAAGCTACTAACGATATTAGTTGTATAGCCTTTCTTAATGTAAAGCAAAACATTTTATGCAAGAATTGATTGGTAACTGAAATTTTGTATTCCACTTCAATCAATATTCATATCCTCTTCTATTCCGTGATTTAACCTTAGTCTATTTAGGACTTTTGATCAAGAGACTGCCATTTTTTTGAATGTGTGAAACTGTAAATAGATGCATTTCTCAGTTCACTGCATAAAGCGTGCACTCCATACATCCATTATTGTCAATACTGCTATGAAAATGTAAACGTTGCTTTCATTCCTCTTGCATGCTTATATTTATGTATGTACATTTGAATGGTGCAATAAACCAGCCAGCGAGTGCAACCCAAGCCCCCCTCGGTAACATGACCTGTTAACTTGGGAGAGTTAACAGCAAAGTAAACACCCTGTTAGCGGAATTGTTTGTTTACCCGTCTGCCACGGAGACTGAGAAGAGTACGTATGTATGTGTGTGTACAGTTGTCTGCGATATAAATACTGCAAGTTGCACGGCGTGAGCAATTGATCGACTATTATCACAAGACAATTTGGCACGCCGAGCGGTATCTGAACACAAATAGCCCGAGTTGTTTATTTAATCTAGTAACGTTCGCCGCAAACTCCTGCGCGGGCACGTGTCGAGTTAACGGAGTGCGACCAGCCGGCGTCGCGAAGCCAAGGCAACTGACATGGACACCCCAAGCAGAATCCGGTGGCAAAAGGAACACAATAAAGAAGTGACGCAGGAAAGATGATAGGTCGCGCACCCTCGTCGCAGGGTGGATGAGCCAAAACGAGACACAGAAAGACGTCGCGACGCATTTAAGACTGGCGCCCTAAAAGTATGCTTCAATATGGACCAGAAGTCTTCTAGAAACCACTAACAAAATAACATACATATTTATATAAAGTGACCGAATGGAAAATCAATTTATAGTTGATGCTGTTTATGTCAATTATGTCAGCATCAAATATTCAGTGAAGTCATTGGCAATAGCTCTTGCTGCCCTGGTTCGGTTGGCCATGTGACAACGCAAAACAAAACCGGCACATGACGCCAAAATAAGTGACGACAACAACGGCACAGCCCAGCAAAGGAGGAAGCAGGAAACTAAAACGAAAGAGGTAACGAATTGCCAGTACTCTGGTAGTAATTAAATTTCTGAAAACAATCGAATAAAATCACGAAGCTGGAAAATTATTAGGATTAGAATTTGTAGTACATTTTTAATGGTCTCATAAATAATATAGATAAAGGTACTTTTATATCTGATTGGTGTTAAAGTGTTGGAAGTCTAATTATTTGTTGCAATTTACAATAAAGAAAAGTATGATTTATTTTACTATAAAGTAATATATTCTTTCTTTACTTTATGTTCTTTAACTATTGAAGGGCACTAGATAAAACCACTAATTCGCTTAAATGATTTTCCCGAAGATTGAAATGAATTTTATTGAAAAGACCTATCTCTTGCGATATTTGATACCTCCTAGATGTCTCACTTTCATGTCTTTCGAGTGCAAACTTTTTTGCCTGGGAAATTATCAGATTCATATAAAAATCGAGGAATTGAAAATCTTTTGAATAGCTATATTATATTTACTCCTGAAGGTTAAAAAACATTGGAAATTAATCTAATCTAAAGCTTAGAAGATACAACATACTTATTATTAGTTATGCAAGTCATGTAGTTTGGCCCGGACAAATCGATGCCTGAAACTATCGTGCCCTTAGGTAGGGCATATCGCGATTGAAAAAGCTTTCTAAACTTTGGTTTAGATGACATCACCAGTAGCTTTTGCCAACCTGAGTCATCCAGGTGCTACGCTACACTATGGAGCTAGGGTTGGAATACCCATACCCTTTTAAGATTTTACTACCGCTAATAAATATTTTGAGTTCATAAGAACTTCGACATAGAATAGGATTTATCATTACCCTTAATCCTTATTTACTCTTTTAAGTAAAGAAAATTATGAGCCAAAAAATATATATAAAAATATTTGGCATATGGAATATGGATCTTATTGAATGAGTGTTTTAATATAACGTTTTATTTTAATAATCTTATTAATAATTTCTTAGAAATGCACTTGACTTGCTAGATGCACTAAGTGACTAATGATTAATAATGAGGTGTTATTGATAATATGAAAATTTGCATAATTAATTCCCTATAACTCTGGTAATGAGAGCAATTTATAGTGCATAATTTATCTCAGCGGTCAAGCTGAGGTGGGTGCAGAAGTACTCCGCCCAGAAACAGTTTCTATTTCGGTCAGGTACAGTCGTCTACTTTCTAGACAGACACCGATCTCTCATTCGCACTAGCGCTCAAAAGCTTGGCGAGCTTTTATTCTCCCGCAGCGCCTCCACAGTGCTTACTTCGCCGGTATTTGGGCCCCATTTCGGCAGTTTTAATCAGAATCTCAGTAAGCGAACAACGTTGAGTGGAAGCAGCAATCATGCCAATTGGTGAGTCCAAGTGGGTGGAGTGGAGTCCACTGAGCTGTTGGATAATGGAATAAATCATTGGGGAGGAGGAGCCGGAGGAATGGGCAAACAAATAAAGAGGAAACTTTTGGCTCACGACCAAAATTGAATTGTGTCAACATTTTCCTAGAATCGCCAACACTAAATGTAAATAAAATATATAGTTCTTGGTCGGACAAAGAACTTGTGATACCACATGCAAAAGTGTTTACTGCACCTGCTAACGGCGTCAGCAACTTTCACCGTGTGATCATCTGAAGTAATTAACAGTTAGACGCGGATAGCGTTATAAATTTAAACCGTCTGCTACCATTTTAGTCTTATTTATTACCCCTTAAATTGATTTTCGATGCGGTCATAACACCAAACTGTCCGAAATGTGTATCAGCCGCAGTGAGTCACACGTCTACGCCTTGAACTCTGGCAATAATCAATAGGAACGCGGCTCCGGTGACCCGAGGGTCGTTCCGAAGATGCGCCACAAATGATGTCATGCGAAAGAATGCTGCCTGGGAAACAATTCGTGCACAACAGCAAACACAAACATGGCACGTACATACATACACACCAGACCCGTAGTCAGATGTTTGAAGCTCGAGAACCCGTAGAGCCGGCGGAGCGGCTCACCTCCCGCCTGAGGCCGCAACTCGAGAGCGAGCTTGAGTGGAATTAGCTAGAATAATTTGTAGCAAAGAACCAGCGGCGATCGAGGTGACATCATGCGAACGGGGCTAATAATGAAGCGGGAACAAAAACAGACGCTAAACATTCTGATATGTATCTTTTTGTGGGTCTAGCACATAGATATGGGCGGAGAGGCATATAAATAGCCACGAATCTCTACCAGATCGAAATCGAGTCATATTTATGACAGCGTTTTCCCTGCTGCGGTTTGCCCAGACCCCTGAACTTTCCCACTTCATCCCAGCCTGCGTACAGTTGCCTCCAAAATCACAACTTGAACTAATCATTCTCTTAAACTTCTTCGGCTTCCTTGCAGAAATCAACACCCCCGATAAGTTGGAGTACCAGTTCTTCCCGGCCAGCGGAGGAGTGTTCACCTTCAAGGTGCGCTCGCCCAAGGATGCCCATCTGGCCCTCACCCCCGCCCCCCAGGAGAACGGCCCCATCTTCGAGATCTTCCTCGGCGGCTGGGAGAACACCAAGTCGGTGATCCGCAAGGACCGCCAGAAGCCCGAGGTGGCCGAGGTGCCCACTCCGGGCATCCTCGACGCCGGCGAGTACCGCGGCTTCTGGGTGCGCTGGTACGACAGCGTCATCACCGTGGGCCGCGAGGGCGATGCCGCCGCCTTCCTGTCCTACGACGCCGGCAGCCTCTTCCCAGTAAACTTTGTCGGCATCTGCACCGGATGGGGAGCCAGCGGCTCCTGGGTGCTGGATGGTGAGTTGTCTCTTGAAGTAGATGTAAATAATAGCACAAGTGTTCCCTCCTTGATTAGTTTACCCCGATGCACACATTAGGAGTATTATAGTGTCATTTGCGCTAGGAACAGCTGCTCCAAGCTAATTTGTTTGATCTCTGCAATTTGTATATTGTTTATATTGAGCTTTTCTTACTTATCCGATTTTTAAAATGACAACTAAGTTGGTAAACATTTCTTGAAAAAGTTAACTAAGCCTGTAATTATCTGACCCCGGTTGCTGGGTTAAGTGGAGGGAGCTAGTCCCACTAAAAGTTAAAGTAAAGCCTAACGTGTAGTAATTATATTATAAATATAAATCAGACACACATTTTACTAGCTGTCACGAAATATATTTTTGTTAAATTGTAAATAAGTAAAGTAATTCCCTAGATTCTAGGAAGAATGGAATGGAGTGGTTTGTTCCTTAGTTGGTGCTTCTTTAAAATATTACTAGCTAATTTTAGTAAAGGTAGCCAAAGACTAATCGTTCCGCTGTTCGCAGATGCCGCTCCCTCGGCCCCAGTCATGGGCTTCTCGGCGCCATGTGGAAGCGGCCCTGGATGCTGGGTGGCCGCCGCCAACGGGGAGGTTCCCCCCAACGCCCTGCAGGGCGGATTCGACAGCAGCGAGCAGCTGTACATCGCCAGAGCCCGTCACGAGGGCGACCTCATTCCCGGCAAGCTGCATCCGTCGCACGGCGTCACCTACGTGGCCTACGGAGGCGGCGAGCACGGACACGGCGAATACGAGGTGCTCTGTGCCGCTGGCGGCCAGTGGGTGCCCGTGGAGGCCGGCAACATTCCCCCGAATGCCCTGCCCGCCGGCGAGACCGCCGAGGGCGAGCCCCTGTTCATCGGCCGTGCCACCCACGACGGCACCATCACCGTTGGCAAGGTGCAGCCCTCCCACGGCTGCTGCTACATCCCGTACGGCGGGGAGGAGCTGGCCTTCAAGGAGTTCGAGGTCTACGTGGCCTAAGCCCTGCTCTGGGGTCCAACGCACTGAACCACAATTGTTAATCTGAGCGCTTTACAGTTCAACTGGTCGCAGAAATTTTATTTATACTTGCATTTCTACTCACTACTGTTGAAGAATCTCTAATTGATGCCGAAAAGGTCATTATTTTGTTCACCCGAATTGGTAAATAAACTATATGTTTAAGAAAACTCAAAGAAAAGTGTATTCATTATTGATCTGCTTTGGAGGGTCTAGTTAGTTATTTTGTAAAGTCTGAAATTAGGCAATAAATGGAAATATTCATTCTGGCACAAATTCATTTATAAGCTGTTTCAGCCCTCCAGCTGAATTCCTACATATGATGGCTAAATTTAGACTTAACCTACCCCATAAGGTATTATGTATAGTTAACTCTTGATCAGCATCACCAGCCGAGTCGATCTAGCCTTGTCCGTCTGTCAGTTGTGAGACTTTTAGCGTACTCTTCTTACTATTTGCAGGGACTACGTATATAATAATTGGAGGAGAATTGAAACATGCTCACTTCTAAAGATTTTAACAGTACATTTATAATATCGATACTAGATACTTTTACAACCGGGATCTGCTAACTGTTGGAGCTCCTAAAAAAGATCTAAGCTACTCATTTTCAGCGAATGAATATACTCGCTCTAGGCCAAGAAAATATAAAGCTTAGCAATTATAATTCTGTATAGCACATTTATAAAGGTCTTTTAAAAAATATATATGTTTTTGAACTCTTTTGAATATATTTATTTTGCGGAAATCTTAAATTTCAAAAGGCTTTTGAGTTTACAACCAGTTAATTCATTTAATTATGTCCCCTTCGACATTATCAGCATTCGTTCCTTATTTCGTAAACTCATTTCCTATGCTATCTTGAGGAGTGTATGATTGCAATCATCATTACGGCCCATTCAAAGTAATTTACTTCTACTCAATGAAATCATGTTAACTCCTTCAGCACGTTATCAGTGCACTCAAAGGCCTTAAATAAAATCTAAAATTAAATGCCATTACAATATAAATCTTCCCAAAGCTTGTCAGTACAGCAGGCAAAGGTCACGTAGAAGTGAACAGCAAATAGTAAAAGTGAATAATAAATTCAAGAATGAATAATCGAAGCCAGTACTTGAGTTACAGATACTAGGGTGGTATAAATACTAAAATTCAAAACAGAAGCAGCTGATGTAGCCTCTATAAATTGTTCAGACAGGTGGAGTGCAGTTATCGCCGTAATTGATAAGGATAATGATAAGGAGCGCGGAAAAGGGTATAAATGCCCGAGGGAACGAGACCCTATAATCATTTCTTGCAATGGGAAAGTTATTGGCATTACTCGCAGTCCTCTGCCTGAGCCAGGTGATCGGTGCTGAACGTGAGTATAGCCCTGGAGGAGATCGAGCTGGAAAGCACCGCCCTGCCACTGTATCCTCGTCCATTTCCAGGCATCGTCAACTGCTACTGGGGCACCTGGGCCAACTACCGCAGTGGCAATGGCAAGTTCGATGTTTCCAACATCGACGCCGGCCTGTGCACCCACCTGAGCTACTCCTTCTTCGGAATCAACGACAGCGGCGAGATCCTGTCCCTGGACACCTGGCTGGACTACGACTTGGGCTTCATCAGCCAGGCGGTTGGTCTGAAGCGCCAGAACCCCAACTTGAAGGTCCTGGCCGTGGTCGGCGGCTGGAACGAGGGCTCCACCCGCTACTCCTCGATGTCCGGCGACTGGTACAAGCGCCAGAACTTCATCAACTCCGCCTTGAATTTGATCCGCAACAATGGATTCGATGGCCTGGATCTGGACTGGGAGTACCCCAACCAGCGTGGCGGCAACTGGGACGATCGTTCCAACTTTGTGACCTTGCTGCGCGAGCTGAAGGAAGCGTGAGTGCTGGGCAGGTCCACCTTTGACGGTCCTGGAAATAATTCGAGTCCTTTCCTTAGCTTTGCTCCCTACGGCTATGAATTGGGAATCGCTGTGGGTGCCGGCGAGTCGATAGCCACCGCCTCCTACGAGATCGCCAACATTGCCCAGCATGTGGACTTCATCAACGTGATGACCTACGACTTCGCCATGGCCTCCGATGGCCGCACCGGCTTCAACTCCCCCCAGTGGGCTGTGGAGAACGCCATTAACTTCTGGATGAGCCAGGGTGCCCCGGCCCACAAGCTGGTCCTCGGCGTCGGCACCTACGGACGCTCCTTCCAGCTGTCGGATCCCTCCCAGAACTGGCCCGGAGCGCCGTGCCGTGGAGAGGGCGGTGCTGGCTCCTACACCGGCTCCAACGGCTACCTGGGCTACAACGAGATCTGCCTGAACAACTGGCACACCGTGTTCGACTACGACAACGCCGCCCCCTACGCCTTCTCCGGCGACCAGTGGGTGAGCTTCGACAACGTGCTCAGCGTGCAGTACAAGATGGACTTCGCCCTGTCCAAGGGTCTGGGTGGAGCCATGATCTGGTCCCTGGAGACGGACGACTACCGCGGACACTGCGGCGAGTCCTATCCCCTGCTGAAGACCATCAACAGGAAGCTGCGCTGGTGATAACCGACTTTTGCTCCTACTTTTGATGTATTTTAAGCATTTCGATGGAACATTAAAATAGTGAATGTCATTACTATATTCTTTGCAGTATATATAACAGGGAGAGGAAAGCGTTTCTGGCGTTTCGAGAAGTAACTAAACTACTCTCGTCAGTCTCTAGGATTATCTGGTTGAAATATTATTTCACTCTTTCCATGTTGGGTTTACCATATCCCGTACAGATATAACTTTATCAGGTGTATCCAGGTATAAAAATCTACTATCGAGTGTGCTCGACTGTGAGTTACCAAAGCTTCGTTCGATATATTAAAATACCAACATGGGCTTGAGTGTGCATCTTTCCAAAACCCACTAGTGTTGTCTTGCCAGGCACAGCGTGACGATAGACTCCATATTACATCGTGTTCCAGAACAGGGGCACTTGTATGTTTCCAAGACTCCTGAGGTTTGAAACGGCGTGATTCTATCCCGGAAAAAGATTTTCATTAAGCTTGACAGATTATTATTATTATAATTATCTTCCTTTTTCCTTCTTGTCGTATTGATGGCTTTGCAGATGTGCCTCGATCCCCCTTTCCGTCTTTTGCTGGCAACAGTAGATTGGCAGTAGATCCTGTATACATAGGTGGATCCTAGACCTCTACTATAACAGCAAGGTTAGACAAAGTTCGGTTTAAAAACAGGCACTTTGAACTTTTTCTCGACCCCCAAAAACCCACTTAGGAAGGAAAGGTTTAATGAACTTCAGATCAGATTTTATGTCAAGGTAGAAAACGATTCCTATTATTCTGGCGATTAGCAAGTATAATATTTTTAGACTGGACACATGACGTTAATAACAGAATATTTAGTGCTAAAACTTAATTCATTAAATTTCACTGACTTCGCCCTCGTTTTCTATATTTCTACGCTTCTTTGTGAATCCTTTATGAGATATGTGGTGATCTCGGCAAGCCAGGGAATAGGAGAACTGCTCGGTACTCACTTTGGAGTCGTGGGGACCACAGAACACATCCACGCCGACTGTCAAGTGCTCAGCCGGAAGTTCCATTGTGCCCAGCAACTTGAAGTCTAGTGGTTGGATGTGAATGTTAGGATCACGCCCGCTACCAGCGCGTATCTCAAATGGTTGTTTCTAACAATAAAACTTTATTTTGAATGTGCAGATTTAATGGCTTCATAAGTGCGTGAGTTAAGAACCATAAATCCCTACCAATCAGCGACAAACGGTCAAGCAGCCTAATCTACAAGCACTCAAGGCAGTAGGTACAACTTCCAGCTCATTTAAGCCCAAACGCGAGGTTCCCACTTTGGACAGACAGCACTGAGTGTATGTTCCTGGAGCCCCTTACCATGATATAGGTCTGGAGTCCGAAAGAATTCCGTCAAGGTTCTAACGTATCTGCACTGCAAATAAATCAACTCATAGAGGGGGAAAATGTGTTAGCATTATTTGGTCTTCATCATCTTGTGAAAGCTTTTCCAGATATCAATTTCAGTGTCTAGGCCATTGTTTTCATTCTGAGTTCGTTTCTTTCTAATAATTTGTCTTTGGTTTTTATTTGTTATTCGATCTCAAATAAGTGTGGCATTGGACATGGATGGGAACTATTTATTTCTACGATGGCCCTCCCAGGTCTGCTAGGTAAACATTTTGTTCATTTAAAGGGAAAGTGAACTAGTCACGGATTAATAATGTTTCATGCGAAATCGTGGTTATCTTCGAAAGCAATGTTGTCAATACTATTATTGAGTTCGTTCTTTCTAATAATATGTCTTTGTTTTTTATTTGTTATTCGATCTCAAGTAAGTGTGGCATTGGAAATGAATGGAAACTAACTATTTCAAAGAAGGCCCTCCCAAGTCTGCTAGGTAAACATTTTGTTTTTTTAAAGGAAAAGTGAACTAGTCACGGATTAATAATTTTTCATGCGAAAACGTGGTTATCTTCGAAAGCAATGTTGTCACTGCTATTAAAGCTCCTAGAATATGTTGATTGTTTGATTTACACTTAACAGGTGAAGAAGTTTAGGAGTAGCTGGCATCCGGTTCGACGACACTCCACAGGCTCGTGGGGGTACATTCCGAACAAGTCCTCACCACCATAAAGATGCACTTAGAATTCCGGCCGAAAGCGACAATTTATAAGCCTAATTGAATTCTGTGGAGTGGCAAGATATGGGCCATTAAGGAGATTTCACTTGATGCAATATATTAAACGATTGTTTTCTATTTCTGCGATTTCGTAGGCTAAGTAGCGCCTTATCAGCGCTACGGGAAAGAAATATGTGTAATAATTCATAATATGAGCGATAAGAGTTCGCCGGGAGTCGGCCTATAAAAGCACTGGGCCAGTAAGCCCAAAGCTATTGAGCATTTCAACCGACTGACTGCACCATGAAGGCGTTCTCCATTTGGGCTGTGGCAGCTCTCTGCCTCTGCCTGGGCCAAGTGGCCTCCAGCCAAAGTGAGTAGCGGATGCAGCTTGGCTGGTCCTCGAACTAATATTTACCTCCAACAGAGCTGATCAACTGCTACTGGGGCACCTGGGCCAACTACCGTCCTGGGGATGGCAAGTTCGTGCCTTCGGACATCGATCCCTCCTTGTGTACACACATCAGCTACACCTTCTTTGGAATCGACGAATCCGGCGCGTTCAAGTCCTTGGACACCTGGCTAGACCATGATCTGGGTGAGTAATGCACCCGACTCTGATGATTCAATGAATCATAAGGCTTAATCCAAATATCCTTGTCCTAATCCTAACTATCCTTATTCCTTCCACAGGCTTCATTAGCCAGACCATTGCTCTGAAGCAGCGCAACCCCAACCTGAAGGTCTTAGCTGTGGTGGGCGGCTGGAACGAGGGCTCGGAGAAGTACTCGGCCATGGCCGCCGACCCCGGCAGGCGCGCTACCTTCATCTCCACCACTCTGGCCTTCATCCAGCAGCACGGCTTCGATGGACTTGACCTGGATTGGGAGTATCCTGCGCAGCGTGGGGGCAGCTCAGCGGATCGCGTGAACTTCGTGACCCTGCTTCGCGAGATCAAGGAAACGTAAGTGAATCCGAGAGAGGAATGAAGTGTGTGTTGACGGTGGTTTAACTTCCGCAGCTTCGATCGGTATGGACTGGAACTCGGTATTGCTGTCGGCGCGTCCGAGAATTCGGCTAGCATTTCCTATGACATTCCAGCCATTTCCCAGCACCTGACCTTCATCAATGTGATGACCTACGACTTCCACATGGCCTTCGATGGATACTTGGGCCTGAACGCCCCTCTGCCCGAGGTTACCCAGTCCATTGACTACTGGCTGTCGCAGGGTGCGTAGAGGAAGCTCCTAATCCCTGAGATGGGGCCACTAACCTCTGGTTTTTCCAGGTGCCCCTGCTGAGAAACTGATTCTGGGTATTGGCTTCTATGGCCACAGCTACCAGATGGCCGACAGCTCTAGGAACTGGCCTGGTGCCGAGTGCATTGGCTCCGGAACCGCTGGGCCCTATACCCGGGAGAGCGGCTTCCTCGGCTATCACGAGATCTGCACGAACAACTGGCAAACCGTCTTCGATGCGGAGAACGGTGCGCCTTATGCCTTCCAGGGCGATCAGTGGATCGGCTATGACAACGCTGAGAGCATTCAGATGAAGATGCAGTTGGTGGAGTCTCGAAACCTGGGCGGCGCCATGATGTGGTCCATCGAGACGGACGACTTCCGAGGCCTTTGCGGAGAGTCCTATCCCCTGCTGAAGACCATAAACCGAGCTATAGGCGGAGGAGGCGGCAGTGGAGGCGGAGGAGGCGGCGGTAGTGTCACTCCCACTCCGACACCCACTCCAACACCCCCTCCTGGCAACGGAGGAGGCAGCGGTGGCAACGGCGGGGGCTCCAGCGGAGATTGCTCCTCCAACGGCCACTTCCTGCACAGCAGCGACTGCAACAGATATTACCAGTGCGTCGATGGCGTTCGCTACGACTTCCAATGCGGGGCAGGACTGTACTTCGATGTCAACACCCTCACCTGCAACTGGCCGTCGGAGACCTATTGCCCCTACTGAACATAGATCATATAAAAATATACCAAATATTGCAATAAACTGAAGAGTGGGTTTTAAATAGCCAATCGCACGGATTTGTACATAATCTAATCGTAGAAATCAATATTTATGACTAGATTCAACGTCCTCATAATAATATTTACGCTCTGCACTTAGTCACCGAAATCAGATACAAGGGGAATGTCAACAATATAGCAATATACCCTCCTGTGACTGCAAGTGAATCAGTTACAATATTGAAATATTGATAACGATAATTGCAATGTGCCAATGTTAAGGAATGCCGCATATAGAAGAGCCATTAGGACAGCAATACTAGTATTTTTATTTTTTCTTTGTAACTGCAATTTTACTAGACTAGACTCAAGTTAATATATAAAGGACATTCTCTGGAAACTTGAGTACAATCAAATAATAAACATGGGAGTTATAACAAAATAAATTTTTCTCTTCTATTTCGTTCGCTCTCCCACTAAACTCCAATGGTCAGTAGAGTCTCGAACCGTGGTTTCGAACTGGATGAAGGGTACCAGGTATCTCACAGCGAGTACTTTCGACTGTAGTCTTCTTACATGTGTAAATGTTACAAAAGGTGTACAAAGTGCGAGTGTAAATATAAATAAGTAAATATTAGTAAGAATCCAGTCATCTTTGCCTTTCTAAAGTCAGTTTCCTTCTAACTCCATTATCAAACGAAGCTCATTTTGAAAGCACACGTAACTATACTCACTTTATCCCCTCTGGCATTATATTTGCTTAATAGAGAACAGAAGCAAGGTTATGCTCTTGCAAAAATTTTTAAATACGTTCGGTTGTGTCCGCGTCTTGTAAAAATTTTAAGTTGACTAATAAGCCTTTTGGCATGGCGTCTCTCGCGGCTGTTTATATTCTGGTTATATTTCTGATTTGCAGTTGTGTGGCAGAGGAGTGTGAGTAGTACGCCGCCCAAGACCCCATAAAAGTGCATACAGAAACGCTTCTTGCAGATAAAGTATTTTGCCAATATGACATGGACTCCAACTATTACAAGAACACTAGTACATTTTACAACTGGCACATCGACTCCAGACTCTGCACGCATCTCGTTCTTGGTTCTGGAATCGGCGTGGATAGGGAAACCGGAGCGCTAAAGATCACAAACGATGATCTCCTGAAAGCTGGTGAGTAGCCCCCGAAAGATTTATCTTCTTGGTATTGACTAGATCCCATGGCAAACTATCATTTAAAGCTAAATAATTAGAGGAACTTTATTTCTTAGTGGTGACTTAATGCTCAAAAATCTATCTTCCATTACTATTAGATACTCTGTCCCAGGGCAAATTCTTCAGGTACGAGAGCATACAGAAGGTGCTTATATCCGTAGGCGGCTATGAGGCAGAGTCCAGGCCATTTTCAAGGATGGTGGCTTCTTCGGCCAAACGCGACAAATTCTACACCTCACTAGTAGATTTCTTGGTGAAAAGGGGTTACGATGGTGTTCAAATTGACTGGCGCTATCCGACGCAACGGGGTGGTCAGCCGGATGACAAAAAGAACTTCGTCCTCTTCCTAGAGGAACTGGGAATGATGTACGTTTGTCCAGCATGGTTGTAGGAGCAGTAATTATTAACAGTAACTTCTTCAATAGCTTTCGGGATCACAAGTTCATATTGATGGTCACGGTGCTGGGCAGAACCGACCCACAGACCCTGCAGAGCTACGATATACCCAGGATAGTGAAGCAAGCCGACTTCATCAATCTGATGGTGGACGACGAGCGAGACAAGTACAGCCTGCGCCTGGGCTACATTGCTCCACTGTTAGGGAACGCTAACAGCGTGGCCGCAGCCGTCAAGCACTGGAAGAAGGTGGGCAAGGCTCCGCACAAGCTTATCCTGCAAATCCCATTCTTCGGGCGCTCCTACACCATGGATAAGAACCAGTCGACAGTGGGATCCCCCTGCAAGGGACCCGGCAAGCAGACAAGGAATTCCCGCCGTGCCGGCTTCACCACCTACAACGAGTTCTGCACCCAAGCGTCGAAGTGGTCCAAGCAGGTCGACAAGGTGGCCAAGGTACCTTACGCTACTCGTGGCGATCAATGGCTGTCCTTCGAGGACTCGGAAAGCATCTGGGCGAAGATGCACTTTCTAAAGAAGGAAAAGTTGGGTGGCGCCATGGCCTGGACTATCGATGCGGACGACTTCTTTGGTAGGTGCGGGATCCGCTACGGCTTACTGAACGTCGTTTTCGCGGCTCTGGGGGATCCGAACGCCCTTACCACCCAACCACCGACCACGGAGGCCGCTGGCCTATGTCCGCGTGATGGATTTGCGCGCGATCTATGGGACTGCCGCTTCTACCACGAGTGCCGCCAAGGCGAACGGATCGAGTACGAGTGCATCGAGGGTCAGTACTTCGACGAAGCTAAAGAATACTGCCGGCCCGCTGCGGAGGTCAAATGCAACGATGACTTCATCACCTGGCGACCCGGCATGCCTGGTTACAGCTACGATAACGTCCCGTTGAACCTCAAGGTCGTTGAATAGGCCCCAAGTATAATAAACTTGCAACATTCGGTTAGACATGCTGGGGTCAACAGTTTACTGATTCGGAGTAGTTGCAGCTGTTGGTGGTAAGGTCAAAGTTCAGCCCACTGGGGCAATCGAAGCTGTTGGTATTGCCCCCGCTGCAGTAGTAGAACTTGGAGCAGTTGTTCGGGTCGCGGACGTATCCAAGAGGTGCATCTGCGGAGCAACTAAATGCTCCACTGGGCTGGACCTCATTGGATTCAGTACTCAATCCTGTAGGAGTGCCGCTTCCAAACAGGACGCGGTTGATTTCGTGTAGCAGCGGATAGCGCTGCTGACTGCAGTTTCCGCGGAAGTCATCCGACTCCAGAGACCAGATCATCATGCCGCCCAGTTGGTGCTGCATCACATACTGAGCCTTCAGAGAGATGCTACGCATGTCCTCGTAGCCCACCCACTGACGCTGCCTGAAGGCGTAGGGCACCTGCTGAGCGGGCTCCCATTTCTGAGTCCATTCCTCCTGCCCCATCAGCTCACACAGCTCGTTGTAGCCCAGCACACCAGGCTCGCGGGAATACTTTCCAGCAATCCCCTTTCCGATGTGCGGCGATCCCGGCTCATGGCCATCGACAGTGGCCAAAGTAAAGGTGCGTCCGTAGAAGGGAACCCCGAGCACAAGCTTCTGTGCGGGAGCACCCGCCTGCAACCAGTACTTGACAATGGCGTCCACGTTCAGTTGCTGCTGCCGACCGGTGGAGTCGGTGGCGTCGCTAACCGAGCCATACAATGGTGCATTGATGCCCACCACCTCATCCCAAGGTCCGTGGAGGTCATACGCCATCACGTTGATGAGGTCCAGATACGGAACAATGGCCGGGATGTCGTACGAGATCTCAGCGGAGAACTGAGCAGAGCCAACAGCGGCGGTAAGCATGAAGCCAAATGGTTCAAGTCTGAGGGGGAATTAAATGAACTGGTCATCAGAGATACTAGTAAGACACACCGGTTGCTCACCCCTCCTTAAGCTCCTTGAGGAAAGTTACATAGTTGGCGCGGTCCTCATTGTCCAGGCTGTGACGCTGTCCAGGATACTCCCAATCTAAGTCTAAGCCATCGAATCCGTGCCGCTGCAGGAACCTAACCACATCATCAACGAACTGAGCTCGCTTCTCAGGATCGCTGGCCACTATAGAGAACCTCTTGGAACCCTCATTCCAACCGCCCACTGCCACCAACGTTTTCAGGGTGGGATTCTTCAGTTTGAGCGCGTTAAAGTTCTTGATGTTGCCCCGTCCACTGTTATCCTCGAGATCCAAATAGGCGTCGATGACCCGCAACTTGCCTGTCTCCTCGATACCCAGGAAAGCGTAGATCAAATGTGTGCACAGGAACGGATCAATTTCCGCCACGCCGAACTTTCCAAGACCTGGTCGGTAGACGGACCAAGTGCCCTGGTAGCAGACAACCACCTCTGTAACAGGATTTCTAAATCTAAGTAATCCTGGAGAAAATTATTCCACCTACTTACTGGAAGAGTTAATGCCTGGTGCTCCCGAGCTGCTCCCTGCCGCTATCAGGATTGCTCCCAGGAGCATCCGTACTATGAAAGATCCGCTGCACATTTCGAGTTTTCTGTTACTGATTTCAGATTTCCCGCCACTCGCCGGCTTTTATACAAGACAGCAAAGCGATTATTGATAAGGGAGTGTAAGACAGAGAATATGTATTTGCGAGAATTCAGCAGAGAACATACAAAAATCGAAGTGTTTGCACACTTGTTGCTCCGGAAAGCATGGCAAACAGTGCCCAGCCTGATGCACCCTCGGGCGGGTTGAGGGCCACCGCTGGTCTCCAAGATAAACAATAACAACTAAGGCTACGGGAAGCGTCTAGAACTTCTTCAATTTCGATAGCTGGTTGTTGCGACGCAGCGCCATTTTCCGTAGTCTCCGCCAGTACTGCTTCGTGTTTGGATCCAGCTCCTCCAGGGGGATAATACGGTCCGTGTTGAGGGTCCACAGCCAGTCGGGGTACTCCGCATCCGGCTTGATCTGTCACAGAAACATATTAGCAGCGATCGACCACTCTGGGACGGAGACTACTCACCTTGACGTCCTCGCCGGCTTTCAGGTAGTTGCTGCCGCAGACATAGTTCACCAGCTTGTTGGCGTCCGTTTCGACGGGAATGACTTTCTTCTCCATGATGGGGCCCAGCTTGCCAAGCTTTTTCTTCTTGCCCGCTGTGGAAGTACTTTTAGTAGGGAATTGGACCAAACATTTTAATCGTCATTGAGACTAACCTGCTGCCACCGGCTTGACGGCATAACAGCGTGCCGAAGTGGCTATCGCCGGTGCCATCAAACGCTGCCTGAACAGGCTAAGTGCCGCTGCCAAGTTGCTCATATTTTTAGTGTTCTAATTCCCCTTGAACGCCTCTTTAATTGATAATTATTAAATATCTAAGTTATTTACAAATCTCGGCGTTTTGTTGTATAATCTGCTAGATGAAATTTGGCAGCCTGGGTCTCAGCATACGGTCACATCAATCCTATCAGCTGATGAATCAATAAACAAATTTTTTGTGGGTAAAATTATTTTTATAAACATATAGTCTTAATTTATTAAGGTAACTATACAAACTAGATTTATACTTGGATTTATGTCAATAAGTTTAATTAAACATAAAAATAGAGATGGCCGAGAGCCGATAAAAATAATTAGGGGTTTCCTGTCAATTGGCTAGAGGTCTATAATTTATTTATTTATAAGGTACAAAAGAGAGGAACTATGAATTATTATTATGCGAATTTTGGCGAATTTCTAATTAACTTTCCTTTAATTGTTTCTTTTTAATTGTTTCAGTTAGTTCAATATCATTGAGATATCGACAGGCGGCCACCCCTAATTAAACACCGGCTAAAGCGATTATTACACAAGTAACATAATAATTAGAATAATACATGTAGCAGCAAAATGGTGGGACTGAGAATGCCCTCGAACCGCACACTGGGAAACATATGCGTTTACGGCGCTGTGGCTTCCATATCCGCCGTGATGTACATGCGCTGGAAAATGGAGGATCGAGTGAAGTCGTCCGACTATTACAAACTGGCGCTAAAGGGGCTGCGCAGCCATCGGGGAGCTGTGGGGCTGCTGGGGGAACCTATTAAGGATTCGGGCATCGACCTGGGCAACGCCAACAACAATTGCAATGCGGAGAAGGCACATTTTGAGGTTTCAGTGCGAGGCAGCAAGGATAAAGGTAAGGAAGAGATGGTTAACCAAGAAATGATACCCACAAATTTACCCGCCGCAGGAACACTCTACTTCTGGGCTTCCCACCAGCCGGATAAGGGCTGGCTGATCGATCGTCTCGAGCTGGAAACGAAGCTCAATCCCGAAAAGCGCTTTCTGCTCAAGAAATCCGACGAGCTAAACATCGATCTGCCCCAGAGTCTGAGCAAACTTCCTGCGCAGCACGAAACAAATCTGTTAAATAACGGCCAGGCTGAAACGCAGTGAAATTATTAGCAATATTCGATTCAATTAGTTTATTCTCATTAAATTTGACTAATTCAAGCAATCTTAAGTGTTGTATAGTTGTTATTTTAATTACAAATTTATTGTTTTTATAAAATCAAAGTCTTTTGTTATTGAAGTGAACAGTTTTTCTCAACGGAGCGCTGGCTAAAATGCTCTGGGTCTTAGCTTAGATAATATTATTGCTCCGGCCAGAAGGCAGTGATCAAACGGGAAAGCAGAAAACTTGATGGGCTTTAATAATGATACTGCTTAAAATAGTCAAGACGCCTTCGACTCGGAGGGCTTGGCTTGCTGTAGGGTTTCCCGAATGGAAGCTGTAGCTGGTATATCAAGAGCGCTGATCTCGTGTGTGTGGTTCGTTTAAAATTAGAAAAATACATACATAGGTGAAAGTACATGATAAAAACCGCGTTTAATGCTCTTCTTAAACGATAAAGGCGACAATTGGTGGCATTCGATGGTGTCTCGACCTCGAACTCGAACGAGGCAGGAGCATCATTCACCGTCAGGCTACAATTATCCAAATGCATGCAATCAAATCCTCTCCGATCGTAGTTAATATATATGTAGTAATGTATATGCACTTTCATCTTTCAATAACACAGTATAAATACATGCTGTATATATATATATGTATGTATAAGTTCGTATGTATATAGCAAGTTACAGACATTCAATTTGTGCAGGCGCCAGCCCGCCCGTATTCGAACTCCTGCTCTTTCGGTTTGGATGTTATGTTAATGTTAATGCTGCTGATCGGTTCCTATGCTCTCTTGTCCATGGCAAGTGGAAGACTGTTGGGCCGCTTTGTCGACTGTGTCCCCTCCGCTTCCGCTTGCACCTCCTGGTCTTATTGCGTCTTCAGCTCCTTGCCGATGCTGTACGAGACGATTTTGCTCCAGTCGATCTTGGTCCTTGTGATTGGCAGCTGCCGGCGCATGGCCTTAAAGGTCGTGTCCGACATCGTCTGGTAGTTCTCCGAAATGGCCAGCTGGTACTCATTCTCGGCCTCCTCGATCAGACGAATAACCTCCTTGGCCACCTGCTGCTCGTTGCTAACCACCAAGCTCTCGCGGCACTCCTTTGAGGACACCAGCTGCACGTTGCCGTCCTCGTAGTAGTGCACCTGCACCTTCAGCACGCCCTTCAGCTCGGCGGAGCCACTGCCCGCCTGGAAGCTGACGTGCCACTGTGAACGCCATCGCCCGTTCCAGTAATTCTTCGGCTGAAACTGGTGGTCTTCGATGCAAATGGTTAGAGTAATCTGGTTGCCCTGCGATTTGCCGAAGACAGAGCTGACCTGTGAAAAGAATGGCAAATAATTTAGATTGGGGGACATAAACCAATGCACATTACTAAGTTACCCCGTGTCTATAGTGATTGGCAGTGTAGGCGAGCGTCTCCAGATCCAGGGCAGCCCTCCATGGCTCCGCATTGGCATCCGCCTCCACGTCCTGGTAGTCGGCGGCCTCTTTTCGTAGGTGGTCGTATTTGAAGGCTTGCTTTGTTCGCGGATCATAGAAGCGACCGTTGCCTGGAATGCAATTGGTTTATCAGTACGGAAAGGCTTATTCGACACACACAAGATATTAACAAGAACCCAAATATTTGTTCTTTAATGCGGCGGTCGTGACTCATTATCAGTAATGTCTATTTATGGGCATTGCTTACCCAGATCGTTGTACTCCGATATGATCGCGTTGTGCTCACTGCCCTCGATGCGGACCGGAGTCAGCTGGTCCTTGTTGTACTGTGAGAAGGCGTGGCTGGCCCCGTCCTTCAGCAGAGTGTCGTTCTTCAGCAGCTCGCGCACATCGTTGAACACCTCGTTGAACTCGCCGGGCGGGGCATGCAGGATGAAGTCCGACACAATGCGCACCTTCTCCGCATCGGTGATCTGCGTCTGTTCCATATTTCTGCTGGTTCTCTCACTGGTGATTCACGAAACCAGGGCAGGGGCAGCTGTGTGACTGTGATTGACTTGCTGTGAGCTCCTTGTTATTCCTTGCTTTGCGGGTGTGGCGCTGACCGGCGTTTTTATGTGGTGTTGTGTGTACGGTGTTGCTTTTACCGTTCGTTGACCGTTCTCGTGGCTGTGCAGCAAATAGCAAGCTTTTACTCTGCAATTATTGGGCCAAAAAACGATGACGATTCCGTGAAAGAAAAACAAGAGATGTGTTGTTGCTTCCCAGGGATGGCGATATTTTTTTCGATAATTTCCTTTAGTCCGTTTCTATTGTCGATAGAGATGCCAGCCGATTTTTTTTTAAGAACCAGTACTGCCACTTAGATGTGTGGTATTCTTTGGTATATTAACCGCCCATTTTTCAACATTTTTCCGCCGTTAAATTTATCCGAAATGTTTAAAATAAATTAAAAAGATAATTGTAAAATTCATTAAATCTAGAAAAACCAACGAGGTGCCACAGAAATTTCTTTAAACTGTGTTGATTGGCAACTTGAAAAGTTTTTTAATTTTTATTTATTATTTCCAAGCTTTAGCTTATTAAGAATTAGGCTGTTGATATTTGCAAAAATTAGAGTATATAATTGGGAAATAATTGAAAGTATGAAACTTCATATTGGTTAACCCCATATATAAGTAATCCTTCCTAAATAAATAGTTATACATTGTAAGATCTTTATATTCGTTATCTTTCAGTCAATCTAATGCCTTTGAAGCCTCGGACTCCGAATTTTCAGCCGCTATAAAATATAATTCTCGTTTACGATGTTTCATTATCGGCGAATTGACGACTCCCGCCATCTGGCGGACCGCAGCGGCGTTAGGATTTTCACATCAAGTTTGCAGCACTCTCCTACGGTATTATTCTATAAACACACTTGCGGTCCCACTATAGCCTTGCTTATCAAGTTGAGCGAAGAAAATGCTCTCCCAATTCCCGCTGCGGTTTGGTTTTGAAAATCAATTAATTATAGTTAAATTAATTATAACTAAGTGCTAATTTAATATTAAAGATTGTTTTATAAATTTATATTTATGAAATCGAATATTGTACCAATATGCAGAAATGCTTAAATAAATCTTATGAATTTTTTGAGTCCAATTTGTAAGCCAGTTTTGGTAAAGAATTGGTTTGTGGGCTTAAATTATTATTAAACATTTACTACAAGCTTTATATATGATTGTGAAGATTCTGTAGTATTGAACCTAATAATAATAATTTATTAATAATGCTTTAAAATTAAACTATACCATAATTAATAAAATCAATTTTAAAGCCCAGTACTAAGATCGATTATCGATACTATCGATAAGCCTTTAACCGGCCACTTTACAGCACTGTTTAGTACAACAAACAGTGTGCCCATTTCAGCCCTTTTTGGGATAAGTCTGTCGTTTGTTTTGGATTTCCTTCTATTTCTTTGTTGTTAAAAAAAAAACATTTTTATTTAACAATGAATCGCTCTGATATCTTATTGTTGTGATATTGTATTACCACTAAAGATAATCAATTGTAAAGTTATAAGTTAATTGTTGTAGGTTAGTCGTATATGTTCATAAAACTAATTTTTGTTTTATCAGACTTGGGCTCAAATATATAAAGGAACGATGAGGAAATTATTGATTACACTTTAAAATTACTCTAAATAAATATTTATTTTTGTTTAAAATGTTTTTTCAGTTTTCTGTTCTTATTTTTTCCATTTTTGTTCCTTTTTCATCTCTTTTGCCCCCATCTGTTCTTTGCTGGCAACACAGCAGCAAAATCTAAATAATCTAACCAAGGCTGCAGTGTAAACATATATATGAATTTAAATAGCTAAAGAGATGAAATTATTTTCGTAAAGTAGCCAAAATATCAGGCTCCTGCTAAATTGAGTGGATTTCAATTTTAGGTCATGTAAAAGAGCCAGATCTGGCCAGAAAATAGCTAGTTGGCAATGCTGCTCGATAGCCGATTTTAGGACGGTATTATTCTAATAAACAGGTTGCGGTCACACTAGCGCATTGTTATTCGAATTGAGCGGTCGTGTCGCGCATCGATCGCGGATTCAAAATATTTCGATTTTCGATTTCGGTTCGATTTTATAATATAAATTATAGCGAATTCATATATCGAACCCGTTTTGATAAATATATTAATATTTGATCAATTATTTCACCCAAAGTGTGCAGACTGCCGCGAGATACCTGCGAATAGTGCCTTTTCTACCAAGAGTCTTGGTAACACGAATACCAACGCAAGAGACTGAGGCTTGGCTTGGTAGTGTGCGTGTAACCACTTTTTTACCTGGTCTTACCTGTTTGCGACGCGAACGAGAGCGAGAGAGACGGCGGACGAAAGAAGGAGAGTGCTAAAGCGGGCGAGTGAAAGATAAAAGTGAACGAAAACGAAATAGCGGGGAGGCGGCAGCAGCTGCAGTCAACTCGGAAGTACCTTCGCTACAGCTAGGGCGCGCACTGTACGCACTGCAGCATTATTTATGTTATTTTGGGTTTGATTGCTCCGCGCATCGATGTGTTATTGATAATTCGGCGTTGCCATGAAAATGCAGTGCAAACAAACGGCGCGCTAGTCCCACGCACGCACACACTCTCAGCAGCGGAGTCACAAAGTGGAAGCAGAGGCAGAGCACACGGAGTAAAAGCTAAAGGTGTGTGCAGAGAGGTGATCGCGACTGTGCGACTGTGAGTTTGAGTGTAAGTGTGAGTGAGCGGAAAATACTGGGTGATTCACGAAGAAGTGCTTCAAAGTGATCCAAAGTGCTCCGGCGTAGAGATGGCGCTTCGCCACTAGTCGCAGTTTCCACAAAAGTCCAGCGATCGTCCGGAAGCGACTGCAGCAACATGTCGGCGAAATCGAAACCAAACCCGACCCCCAATCCACATCAAAATCCCGCCCAGCAACAGACGCACCAACAGCACAAGCGGAAATGCCGACAGCGACACGTACCCGCGAGCCTGCTCCTAGCCAGCATCGTGGTGCTCGGCTTCCTGTCTCCCGCCCTCGCACTCCAATCCGCGCCGGACAAGGCCTTCTCCGGCGACAACCGCAAGCCCGCCTTTAAGAATTGCGCAGGGTACGCGCCGAAGGTGAAGGAGGAGCAGCCAGAGAGCACGTACGTCTTCCGCGTGGAGGCAGTCGACCCCGATCCCGACCAGGTCATCCGCTACAGCATCGTGCAGTCGCCGTTCGAGCGACCCAAGTTCTTCATAAACCCCAGCTCCGGCACGATTACCACCACGCACACCTTCGACCGGGACGAGCCCATCCACGAGAAGTTTGTCTTCGTCACCGTCCAGGCCACGGACAACGGCCTGCCGCCGCTGGACGACGTCTGCACCTTCAACGTCACCATAGAGGATATCAACGACAACGCTCCGGCGTTCAATAAGGCGCGCTACGATGAGTCCATGTCGGAAAATGCCCAGGTGAGCTGAGCCCACATCTATGTGGGAGTTGGCCGACTCTGCCCGTTCCTGCGGGCCAAATTTGCAGACCCGGATTACTGCGTTTTGGCCAAGGCAGGGACTGGTGCAGGAGTGGCGTCATTCCGCTCGATTTCGGCACCATACCAGTGATGTCATGTACCTAATTTAATTGGCTTTATGCACTCGAAAAAATAGGCTCAACCTTACTGCGATCGTTTCGAAATCCTTAAAGTGGTGCCTTAGTTATTCCTTTTGACAATGGAAAGAGTTTTGAAACCCAAATAACTTTCAAATAAATCACAATTTTCAAATTAAATAATTTAAATTAATATTAATGAAGTCTTTACTTCTTATAAGTTCTCTCCGTTCTATACTTATTCCTCCTTTTATAGATATAAAACTTGTTTTTTAAATACCTGTGAGCGATGAGTTTGGAGCATTTTTTCTTGAGTGTGGGCGTTTTATGGGTCATTGCCACTATCAACCTCCACCCTCCGCCCACCTGCCCGTGCCAATAAAGCAGAGGCCCCCAACTGTCACAGGTCCTGCAGTCCCGGCTGCTTTAATTAACCATGGGCGAACCTCTTCTTGGGCGAAACTAGTTTTTCGCCTGGCGTAGGAGGGCGAGTGAGCTCTCTAAGACGGGTTTTGGGTTCATTGCTCGCCCGGCTCTTTGTACTGAAAACCTTGAAACCCTTTCCTACGCCCAGGGCCGCCTTTTCTTTTACGCCATTACCATGTTGGCGACTGGAAATACTTGTCGTCAAGCCGAATAACAAAGTGCAGCCAAACAGCTTAGCGGAGCAGGGGAGGAAAACTAAATATAGCTAAGTTCCTGTAAAGGTATATAGATAATGAAGACAGCAGGTCCAACTAGGGGAATTTTAGTGAATTCTGTATTATTTGCATAGTTTGTTATAACATATCATCAACATTTTATAAAGAAAGAACTTGGTCTTAAAAAAATCAATAAATTGCTGGTCTTCAAAAGGTTTATATATTTATTTTAAACAAAAAAAGTTGAATGATTCAAATGTATTCGGATAAGCATGTTGCGATCAAGCAGTCTGCATTGACCAAGATTATTATTACGCTTTGAATTGGAAGGAAAAAAGTAAATAATAAAACCTATACTTCAATTCATTTGTCGTTGTCGAACTAATTTTACTCTTGCTTAATATTTGGAAGTGCCGAGTATAAGGCGAGTAAGGTAATTATCCCCCCTCACTCTTAGGCCGCCTTTTTTATGCAAACATACAATAGTTATTTTTAGCAAAGCCATGACATCGGCCAGTTTTCTGCGAAAAGGTTTCAGTTCGGTCTAGACTTTTGGACTAGTAGCATTGAAAGGGAGGAGGTGGAGCATTCTTGAGGACGGAAAATGTGTTGGTTCCTGATCTGGGCAAACCTGCAGGAAAGTCGGGCTGGCGGAGGGAATTTGGAACCCCCTAATTGCTTTGTCACCTTACCTTCTACCTTCTACTTGCAGCCCGATGCGGTGGTGATGTCGATCAGCGCCAGCGACTTCGACGACGGAAACAACAGTATAGTAGAGTACGAGATCCTGCGGGAGCGCGACTTCCAGTACTTCAAGATCGACAAGGAGTCGGGAATTATCTACCTGAAGCGGCCAATTGACAAGCGTCCCGGTCAGTCTTACGCAATAATCGTGCGAGCCTACAATATCGTGCCCGATCCGCCGCAGGATGCGCAGATCGAAGTTCGAATCCGAGTGGTGGAGTCCTCGATCAAGCCGCCCTCCTTCGTGGATCCCATCGACACGCCCATCTACCTAAAGGAGAATCTGATAAACTTCTCCCAGCCGATCGCCACGTTGCGGGCAGTTTCCAACATGCCAGACAAGCCGGAGGTGATATTCGAGCTGAACACCGGCCGGACGGAGCAAACCAACAGCAAGAACACGTTCGTGTTTAACCAGATCGGCAACGAGGTGACCATTAGCCTGGGCAAGCAACTGGACTACGAGGCTATCACGGACTACACGCTCACTATGATAGCGCGCAACACACACGAGCTGGGGACGGAGCATCAGATCAAGATCCGTGTGGAGGACGTCAACGATAATATTCCCTATTTCACGGAGGTGAAATCGGGCACGATTCTGGAGAACGAGCCGTCGGGCACACCCGTTATGCAGGTGCGTGCCTTCGACATGGACGGTACGGCGGCCAATAACATTGTATCCTTCGAGCTGGCGGACAACCGAGAGTACTTCACCATAGATCCCAACACGGGCAACATCACTGCACTTACCACTTTCGATCGCGAGGAGCGTGACTTCTACAACGTTAAAGTTATTGCCAGCGACAACTCCCCCTCGAGCCTGTTCACGAATGGCGAACCGAACCGTGGCCATCAGGTGTTCCGCATCGCCATCGGCGACAAGAACGACCACAAGCCGCATTTCCAGAAGGATAAGTACCTGGCGGACAGGCTGCTTGAGGACGCCAATACCAACACCGAGGTGATCGAGGTGAAGGCCGAGGATGAGGACAACGCCTCGCAGATTCTCTACAGCATCGAGAGCGGCAACATTGGCGATGCCTTCAAGATCGGCCTGAAGACTGGTAAGATTACGGTCAACCAGAGGCTGGACTACGAAACGATCACGGAGTACGAGCTGAAGGTGCGGGCGTTTGACGGCATCTACGACGATTACACTACGGTGGTGATAAAGATCGAAGATGTGAACGACAATCCGCCGGTCTTCAAGCAGGACTACAGCATCACCATACAGGAGGAGACCACCTACGACAACTGCATCCTGACAGTAGAGGCCTACGATCCAGACATCAAGGACCGCACCGCAGATCAGCACATTGTTTACTCCATTCACCAAAATGAAGCGAATCGCTGGACCATCGACAACAGCGGCTGCCTGCGGTTGGTCAAGACGTTGGATCGCGACCCTCCTCATGGCCACAAGAACTGGCAGGTGCTGATCAAGGCCAACGATGAGGACGGGGTGGGGACCACGGTGAGCACGGTGAAGGAGGTTACCATCACGCTGAAGGACATTAACGACAATGCTCCGTTCTTGACCAACGAAATGCCCGTATTCTGGACGGAGAATCGAAACCCCGGCAACATTGTCAAGCTGGAGGCCAATGACTACGACGATACCCCGGGCGCTGGTGACTTCACCTTCGGCATCGACAGTGAGGCCTCGCCGGATATCAAGTCGAAGTTTAGCATTGACGGCGAATATCTGCACGCCAACGTGCAGTTCGATCGAGAGCAGCAGAAGGAGTACTTCATCCCCATCCGCATCAGCGACTCCGGTGTCCCGCGGCAAAGTGCTGTCAGCATGCTGCACCTTATAATCGGTGATGTCAATGACAACGCCATGTCTGATGGATCTTCGCGCATCTTCGTCTACAATTACCGGGGAGAAGCTCCTGACACGGACATTGGTCGCGTGTTTGTAGACGATCTGGATGACTGGGATCTGGGGGATAAGGACTTCGAATGGAAGGACGGTAACTCGCACGAGCAGTTTCGCCTGAATCCCAGTACGGGAATGATCACCATGCTGCAACACACCGCCGAGGGAGAGTACTACCTCCAGTTCACAGTCACCGAGGAGTCGCCGCTCCTTATGAGAAGTACCGTGGATGCAGATGTCACGGTGGTGGTCCGGGAGTTGCCAGAGGAAGCGGTGGACAAAAGCGGCAGCATTCGCTTTATCAACGTGACCAAGGAGGACTTCATTAGCGTGCCGCGTGACTCTCTTTCGGATAATCTCTCTATTAAGGATCGCCTGCAGCTGTCGCTGGCCAAGCTTTTTAACACCTCGGTGACCAATGTGGACGTGTTCACGGTACTCCAGAACGAGAACAACACTCTAGACGTGCGCTTCTCCGCTCACGGCTCGCCATACTACGCTCCGGAGAAGCTCAACGGAATTGTGGCCCAGAACCAGCAGCACTTGGAGAACGAACTGGACCTCCAGATGCTGATGGTGAACATCGACGAGTGCCTGATCGAGCGGTTCAAGTGTGAGGCCTCCTGCACCAATGAGCTGCACAAGAGCTCCGTGCCCTACATGATATACTCCAACATTACATCGTTCGTGGGCGTGAACGCCTTTGTCCAGGCGGAATGTACATGTGAGGCTCCTTTGATAAGTCGCTGCTTGAACGGCGGCACCGCACGGTATGGAGAGAACGATGTCTGCGACTGCATCGACGGATTCACCGGCCCACACTGCGAACTCGTCTCCGTGGCCTTCTACGGCTCTGGATATGCCTTCTATGAGCCGGTATCCGCCTGCGACAACACGAAGATTAGCTTAGAGATCGCGCCTCAGATCGACCACGGTCTCATCATGTACCTGGGGCCGCTGAACTACAATCCGCTGCTACCGCTCACCGACTTCCTAGCTCTGGAGCTGGACGAAGGCTATCCGGTGCTAACTGTGGACTACGGCTCGGGTGGAATGCGCATCCGGCACCAGCACATCAAGATGTTGCCGGACCACACTTACCAACTGGACATCATCCTGCAGCGCACCAGTATCGAGATGACTGTGAACAACTGTCGGCTGTCCACCTGCCAGACCCTGGGCGCCCCGGTGGGACCCAATGAGTTCCTGAACGTGAATGCCCCGCTGCAGCTGGGCGGCAGTTCGGTGGATCTGAACCAACTAGGACGGCAGCTCAACTGGACGCACGTGCCCAGCCAGAAGGGATTCTTTGGCTGCATCCGCAACCTGACGATCAACGAGAAAACCTACAACTTGGGCATGCCCTCCGTATTCCGGAACATCGACAGCGGATGTCAGCAGTCCGTAGCGGTCGCCTTCAGCTTCGGCATCGATCGCAACTTCATCATCGCGATCATTGTCTGCCTGGCCCTGCTGCTGATCATCCTGCTGGCCGTGGTGGTGCAGAAGAAGCAGAAGAACGGCTGGCATGAGAAGGACATCGACGACATCCGCGAGACGATCATCAACTACGAGGACGAGGGCGGCGGCGAGCGGGACACGGACTACGACCTGAACGTTCTGCGCACACAGCCGTTCTACGAGGAGAAACTCTACAAGGATCCTCATGCGTTACAGTCGAGCATGCGCGATCCCAACGATATTCCCGACATCGCCGACTTCCTGGGCGACAAGAAGGAGAACTGCGACCGGGACGTCGGCGCCTTCACCGTGGACGACGTGCGCCACTACGCTTACGAGGGCGACGGTAACTCGGACGGCAGCCTATCCAGCTTGGCGTCCTGCACCGACGACGGCGATCTCAACTTCGACTACCTGTCCAACTTCGGACCGCGCTTCCGCAAACTGGCCGACATGTACGGCGAGGAGCCCTCGGACACCGATTCCAATGTGGACGACGATCAGGGCTGGCGCATCTAGGATTATTTTCCAGTTGTTCCAGATGCCAGACGACGACGTAGAAATTGAAAAGACTTTTTATATGCTAAGAGTTGTACGGATGTTGATTGTGCCGGACAAGGCGACGGCCTAGCCGGACCCAAAGTCGCTTCAAGAGGTATATATATAGGTAAACTATATATTATATAAATATATTTTTGTCGAGGAGTATTGCAAGGGCTTAGGGAACACGTTTCTGTTTTTTGTTTTGTAAATGCAAAAAGTGATCTTGATCTTACGTAAACGAACTATATAATTTATACCTAAAACTAGTGTAGCTAAGCAACTGCGAACAAATCACAAAATGCAGCAGAATTGTTATTGCTTCAGTTCCCCTCCCATAAAAGGGGAATCCCACAAATATTCAATTACAAACGAAATCGAAATCCGAATGTCCGCAAACGAAATATTCCTAGGAAAAGATTCGCAAGCAGAATGCATTTTTCAGTGCGTAGAAGTACATATTCCCAACAGTAGTTAGTAGCTTACTTTACGATTTATGTTAACCGACAGGCATTACACAGTATAATATGGAGAATTATATCGCGCTAGGGCCTAGACAAGACAGAAATTCATTCAGATCTAAAGGAAATTCACATAAAATCAAAGGAGAACTCAAATCGATAAGACAAGTCGGTATATATAAGTTAAACGTTACACCGTCATTTATGTAGCCACGTAAGCCAATCAATACCGTATCTTAAGTTCTTAGGGTTGTCTTTTAGTACATGTATAAACAGCATAACCTTATTTAAACTAAATCGAATCCGGGGAGACTTCAGCTCTTCCTGTAACTAGCGAGTAACGTGTGTGCAGCTGTATTCATAAAGCATAATTAAATACTGAGACATATCTGTGTAAGAGAAAAATGTTCAATAAATCAATGCGATATCTATTTTTGTAAGTCTTTTTCCGTATTAATACTTAAGGCTCTAGGACGGACATTTTTACCTGCCAAGGCGAACCAACAGCAAAAAGCTGAACACATTATTTATATATAGTATATATATAGTATATATGAAATAATTGTATAATTTACAACAAACGAAAGCCACACAAACACAATTATTGTGTTCAAATAAAAACATACAATAATAAAATCGCTTTAATCACTGGTGGGGGAGATAAGCCATTGAGGAAACGAGCCGAGTTGGAACACTTCCATGTTCTACTGAAGGTGGCATTGGGCGCCAGAGATCTTGGACAGACAGTAGCAGTAGGGTCCGACGAGCCCCGTCCACTCAATTTTATTAGAAGTAACGAAAAATACACACATAAGCTTGCTTTCCGCCAGACACACATAAGTGTAGCCGCTGTACATAGGCACATATATACGGTAAGTCATTGACTGGGGCGTCGGCGAGCGCTACTGTAAATTGGAAACGGAGGAAAAGCGTCATTATCTTATCAGCGGAAAGTAGGTTACGCTTGCCTTTGGATTCGTTCGGTTCGAACAAATCGATTGCGGCACAAGCCAATGAACAGAATTGGAGCGATTCGATGGCTAAACGGCTGGCCGGCGGAGGCGAAATTGTGTATCTATCGCAGCAGGTGCAGCTGCCGTTGCAGTTGCAGTGGCATTCATCCAGCTGTATCTACATCTTGGTTCCGATCGCTGCCACTGGCAATTGAGAATTGACTTAGATTTGCATGGAGGATATGTCCATCTATTGAGATGGATGCGGGGCAGCTGCTGTCTGAAGATCAATTGTTTTTGCCTTGTGTATAAAATATTTATTGTATTATTTGATTTATTAAAGTATAAAGCCATACAAGTAATAGTAATAATTTCCTGGAACAGAAGTACAACGAAATCCATTCCAAAGAGCCCAAAAATGTTTCTCCAGAAATTACAATTCAATTGACTCTCCAAACATATCAACATTTTGAAAGCCCGCAGCAGAAACTTGAGGCGGCCTTCAAGTGTCTTTCACTTCCAAGGCGGTATAGATGTCAAGGGCCCATCAAATATTCAAATTTCAAATCAATTAAATGCATCCTCAAGTGCATCATCTTATATTGAGGTCTGAAGAAAGAAATTTCTTGGTATCGTAAGGAGTCCCTTTCGGAAACTCTGAACAGAAAAAATGGAGCCGACAACGACAGATGTCTTTTCAGTTTCGAGCTTCATCTTGGGTATTCCTGGGCCGGACATGCCGGAGTGAGGCTTCACCGGCGGCATGTGGCCTCGGGTCGAAGATCCAGAGGAAGCGAGGAGAGCACACAAAATAAAATCTGCAAAAAAATGGTTGAGTAATCAAATAACCTCTTCGGCTACCTGCGCAGCTGCAGCTGCCAGCGCCTCACCGATTCTAAGGCTGCCTCGGCCAGTGGATTATCGTGGCAGCAGCAAAGAATTTCCAGGTGAAGCAGGGCCCGAAACCCAAGCCACGCTGAGAGCGGCTACCTGTGCTCACACGCACACACACACGGAGGCGGATACTCTCGCGCTCGGCCACAGAACAGGTAAGTACTCAGATAACTCACCTTGACGCCGACGCTAGCAGACATCGCTCAGATACCCAGATACCTCAGATACTCACCCATACCGAGGCATTTTTTAACGGAAAAATGAAAGCAAATCTTTGTAACGATCTTGGCTTGTTGGCTGGCTTGAGGTAAAACCAGTATTTCCAGAACGGCTCCCGTCGAGGTATGTATCTGTTGGTTGCCTCTCTTGGCCACTCTCTCGCAGCTTGGTTTGAGCTCAGTCCGTGGACTCGCGGTTTGAGTTTAAGTTGCCTCGAACCTCTGGACTCTACTCAAACGCTGCACTGATCGAGCCAAAGGATTGGGTCCGTGTCTCAAAGGAAGCCTGAAAGCCTCTTGTAGAAGATACAACACCCACTACATCCAATTTATATCACACGCAGATCATGTGATTTCGATTAATGCCAGTTTAAATTACACATTTTTTAGGCAAACAATTTATGACTACTAGGTAGGGTGGGTATTGAGAGGGTCCTGAATTAAACCTGCATGCATTCGCATCCACTCCACTCATTCTGTCACGCACGAATCAAACGCCACACGTTGAGCATTTTTGCTGAAACAGAATGATACAAGTACTTACACAGATGCAGACGGATTCGTATTGATGGGGCACGTCTTGGCGTTTTACTACCTGTTGATGGGGTAGATGCTGCAGCCGAGACAGCGGCCAAGGCCTCGCATTGATTAATTACAGTGGAACGGAGTGGAGCCGAGGGAATGGCCACGGATGAACAGTCGAATGCAAGACGGCCGAGATGCTTATTAACACTCGCTGGCTATTCATCACGGATTCAATTACCGAACTGACCAGACAGACTGACTACCATGCTGGGCATCGATTTGAATTATTGAAGAAGGCATAAGGCTGTAAACACCAATAATATGGCCTTGTTTTTGGCCCGTTCTATTGCCATCTTCCCTTTGCTTCATCTGAAGATATTTGAATGCTAGGGAAAGGAAGCTGCTACAGTGGGCTCTGTGGGTATAGATAATAATGTTTGGCCTTTCTAAAGTACATTAAAAACATTAAAAGTGATTTAAAAAGTAAAAAAAATCGAATAATTGTAAGCATATGTATTTATGGTATCAAGTGTGAACATACTGTTAATTTAATCTCGTTGATAGTATTTAGTATTAAGTATCGATAACCCAATAAGATCTTTATGAACCTTAGCCAACTTTACTTAATAGAAGAAGAGAAGAACTGCTAGGGAAACGAAGCTGCTACAATAGGCTCTGTGGGTATAGAGAATAATGTTTGGACTTTCTAAAGTATATTAAAAACATTCAAAATGATTTGAAAAATACAAAAAATCGAATAACTGTAAGCATATGTATTTATGGTATCAAGTGTGACCATACTGTTATGTAATGCAATCTAGTGACAGTATTTAGTATTAAGTATCGATAACTTAATAAGATCTTTAAGAAGCTCAGCCAACTTTACTTAATAGAAAAATAAGAGAACAGACGTGTAAAATTATTAAATTATATTACATCAGTTTAAAAAAAGACAATTGCAAAATATACAATTCAGAAATACATAAATTAAGATGTATGTTTCTCCGAAGCTATTACAGGATGATGAGTAACATAGAAAACGCCGCCCATTTCCGTGGTGCAATTACAACGCTGGGACCTGCTTAAGTCTCTGGGAATTTATATAGATTTCAAATGATCTCGAGTTTTTTGCAAATGAAGTCCGCCCTCATCCGCCGGCAATTACAACCTCTTTCCCGTGACCCCAGCTGTTTGGGGTTTTGACCAGGCTGTTCCGCCGACTGTTCTCCTCCAATGAGCCGCACTGCCAGAAGAGAACCCATGGGAAATTTCGACGCTGGGCGGAATATGCACTTACATGATATATTATACGGCGACCGCAAACGGGTTCCCCGGCCATGCCGCCATGTAGGGCACTAATAACTCTATGAAGCCGCGTACGTGGCTTCTGTGCTAAAACGCTTATTAGTTGCCCGGCGATCCTCATCCTCCGCCACTCGGAATGCATAATGATGAGGCCGCTCATAAAGGGAAATTTTCGAAAAGAAGTCGATAAAGTGCTGACCATCGGGACGTGCCCGGCTGCAGTCGTTTCTCGCCGGTTATCGATGCCCGGCACGTACTCGCGCCTGATTTGTGGCGACCGGCAGGGATCGCCAACACTGGTGGCAGGAATAACAGGCCCGGGTCGGTACCGGCGTGTCCAACCGAAAAGCGATTCCGGGAATGCAGAAATCCGCCGCGAGAAACGAGAAAACAACAAACATGAGGTGAGCAAATTCACACTTTGGCTCAGACTCGGTCTCAGACCTATTCTCCCCGGGTCCGGCCTCGTCTTTGGGTTTCTGTGCAGGTGCTTTGTCTCCAATGCCCATTCCAACGGCGACTGAAAGCTGAAACACTTTGTAAAAATATTGCAATCAAAGCAGAAAATATGGTCTTAAACTAGTTTCGCCACGTTTTCGCTGAAATTGAAACCAGCGCCTGGCCCGACACTAACACTGGCCAAATGCCCGAGATGGCTTGGCACAACAGTCTAAACAAAAACAGAAGTGAACTCAACAAAAAAGCCAATATCTTCATGCCGAGCTTACCCAAAAATGGAGAGAAGAAAGCGCAGTAAGTTTCAAAATACTTTGGCTAAGACATGTAAATGATACAGAAAATATTTACCATTTATATAATTAATAATTAATAATTAATAATAATATTCTCTGAAACAATTCAAATTCTTTTTAGGTAATATATAGAAAGGTAGCTTGCTTGTTCTTAATTTAATTGGTTTATTAAACTTAGAACTTACGTCATTTTGATTTTGATTGTCCCTGTTAAGTACTTAAGGAATTGAGGAATTTTTTAGACAGAAAGATCACTTCTTATTAAGATGATCACATTTACACCTATCGATTTTTGAATAGAACTAATAGATAGTATTAAGTTTATATAAAAGAGCATCGTACAGAATTGCCACTAACTTCCTCGATAATATTCCATATCTAAAAATTTTTTATTTGTTTTTGTTTTACACCTATCGATTTTTGAATAGAACTAATAGATAGTATTAAGTTTATATAAAAGAGCATCGTACAGAATTGCCACTAACTTCCTCGATAATATTCCATATCTAAAAATGTTTTATTTGTTTTTGGTTTTTACTTTAAAAATACAGTTTAAGTTGGTTGGGTTAGTCCAATATTTATTAGGTGAATGCAAAACTTCAAGGATACTCTTGCTACCTTATGCTAGGTCACTCGGAGTTTAATTAATTTTAGCTGAAATCTCATTGTCGACCCACGCCCATATATCAGTCAACTATCAGTTGGCGGCAATCTAATCGATTGGGTTTGTGTTGCAAGCCCACAAAACCGAACATATTGCTCTGGGAACTCACACTCATCGGGCATGACATAATATTTGATAGGAACAAAAGCGGAAACCAACTGACAAGATCTCCGAGCGAAGTCGGGGCCGTAAAACCCATTAACAGGGTAACATATTTCGCTTTATTTCCACTAGAACCAAATTTTAGCCGCTTGCCCAAAACACAATCACGAAACCCCCGAAATGCTGAGGGGAGTTGGAGAGTACGAGAGTATGACTAAAGTATATATACATATTTTACCGCAGAAGGGTGGCTTTGATGGACTCCCCGCCCTGCGGCAAAAACAACCAAAACCAAACAAAACCAAAGGGCACAGCTCGAGTGGGGGACAGCGACAACAATAAAATTAAAATGAAACTTCGCTGGAAACCCTACAAGTGAAATATGACCCTAATACAAATGTGCGGCCGAGAGCGCGGGCGGTGCAATCGGAGCAATCAACCCCTCCTGCCTGAACTGGCTCTCCAGACCCCGATCCTGGCGGGGAGAACATCCCCCGGAACGCGGACAAAGGTGGATTGTTCAGTGCCCAATGACAACTGGGTTCGGTTCGGTTCTCCCGGGTTCCGCAACGATCCAGCGCTGATAAGCAACCCATGAAGTATGGGGTCGACTGTGGAATGCATTCATGCCCGCGTAGTTTCGAAATTCCGGGCGAGCGAGCTCGTAACCTATCTATTCTTGTTTGCGGATTGCACGATGTGTGCGCTAGATAGTGGATATTTGTGAGCGCCCATCCATCCATTCTTGATTCCTGATAAATAGCTTCCCCAAATCTCCGAGCATAAATATTTACTATACGTTTATATACTATATACATCGAATTTGCCAGCACTGCAGAAAGTACTTTGGAGTTGGAGTTGGAGTTGGGCAAAAGCACGTTCAGCACAAGTAAGATATTTGAGATAGCTACACTACCATGGAAATGTACAAAAAACGTATCAACATATTATAAGAAAAACTTAGGAACAGCAGAAAATATCTGTGATCGGTTCCTTAAAAAATATATACAGAAACTTTGCATAAATATCTTGTACAGTCTGGAAATTGTATCTTCTTTAGGAGATATATATCTGAGAATATGTTTAAGCATATTTCGTAAAATATAATAAAATAACCTTAAAACTAATGTACAAAATGTACAAAAAACTTATCAACATATTATAAGAAAAACTTAGGATCAGCAGAAAATATCTGTGATCGGTTCCTAAAGAGATATATACAGAAACATTAATAGCTTGTACAGTCTTACGAATGGAAATTGTATCTTCTTTAGGGGATATCTCAGCAAAGTCTTGAAAATATGTTTAAACATATTTCCTAACATATAATATTGAAATTTATAAATATCTTTAAAAAGAATTGCTTATTTAAAGCTTAAAACTAATGACCGCTTCCAGTTTTTGCTCCGATTATCTTAGCTTTTTATCTTCCCTTTTTTCCTGTTTAACTCTTTTTCTTACACTTCACTTTGCTTAATTGTATAATTATTTTATTTGAGTGTAGGGACTCTTGAAAAAAAAAACACTTAAAAACAAAATAAGCATTTCGACCAGCAGCAATGGAGAATTGGAGCAACAAGCTGCTGGCGGCGGTGGCGATGGCGTCGGCGGGTCAGGCCAAGCCAAGCCAAAGCCAAGCCAGAGGCAGAAAGACAAACACGGCCAAAACAACGGCGGCAGAAACCCAGCGTTACCAATAAAATCGACCGAAAAAGAAACGCCAAAGAAGGCATTGACACAAAAGTTTCGTTTTACGGGCAAAAGGTGACGACTGCTCGAGTGTCTTGCGGTCGAGGAAATGCAGCCCGAGTGGCCGTAGAAAGCGCAGCCACGACCCGAGCCACGAGGAAATCCACTTCGAGATGGAGTGGTTGTTGGGCAATTCGGTAACCCGATAGGGAACTATCCCCAGTTGGGGACTAGCTACAATCTAAGCGGCTTAATGAACAAATCGGCGGGAAATATTGGACGCATAACTCATTTCCCATGTCCAGCGGACATTTCAATTGCCCGGACCACACGCCGCGAAAAGTATCACCCGGCGGTGATAAACGCGGAGAGTGCCTGCCCTAATGCACCGCGGTGCACTCACCTGGCAGATCGTAAAAAAACCACTTTGAGGCACACATAGCACCGACCTACAGAGCCCAAGATGACCGCCGAGCCTCCTGCCGGATTCTTTGTCATAGCTGGGTAATGGTGGCACTCGGCGAGGGCAGGGCGCTTGACAAATTAGTCGGTCATTTGGGAATTCCGGAGCCGGGGACATGCGTGCTGTCGATTCCCCGTATTCACCTTGTGATTGCACCGACATTCCGTCATTGCATTGAGGAACCCTTGGCCACCGAGTGCCACATGTGACCCGGCGACCGCGTTCCTACTGCTGCCTGATGACGTCGGCAAACGCTAAACATTATTAATTGGATTTAACGCAACTTAGGCAATGGGAGCGGTGCGTGAGGCTCTAAGAAGACCAGGCCAGCTAAAACCGTCTGCCCAAAAGGAAGTGAACATGATGCAGTCAGCTAATTGACATCACTTTGGAATTTGTCTTGGCAATAGAGTCAAACTTGTACTGACCGATTAACAAGTACAAGAAGGGAACTTTAAAAGACCTTCCTATTAAAGAATTGTATAATTTATAGTATTTTCTATATAAAAGGAAAATGTTTAAGACTTATATAAAAGGTATCTTAGCGCCTTATGGAAACCTTTTCTGCGATCACACAAGGAATTATATTTTATAATATTTTATGAAGACGTAGAATAAGTTATTTGAAAATAACTAAGCGAAAAGATCAGCAATTATGTGTTCATTATTTGCCATCGTATTTGTAAGTAATATTTATTTCAAACTGTCAGAAGTGAGTAAAATGGCTTGTTCATAAACTTATCAAATATTTCCGAATGAAATAAAGTATTATAAATGAATATCAGTCAAAAGAAGTTCGCTGTTTCTTTAATTCAAATATTTAAGATAGATTTATCTAATGTTTTAGATTCGATTGTTGAAGTTTGCCAAATCGGCTTATTGAAAGGTCTCAGTTACTTGAAGTGCTACTGCAAAATGTAGACAGTTTAAGCCATGTCAGAGCTGGCAGAGATGGCACTCGGCCAGGGTTCTTACGCCAATTGTTCGCTGTGAGTGCTTTGCATTCTCACCTTCCCGTGTTTTTGCGTAAATTGCATTTTACGCAGCACTAACGCTAAGAAGGAGGTCATTCCGCCGCCTCTCGGATTACCTCAAAGTGCAATTGTCTATGGAAAATATGGCCCACAGTAGCTGTCCGCGGCTTTCAAGTCCGCCGATGGCCAATGGCCAATGGCCGCTGGTAATTTGGAGCCGAACGTGCCGTCACAAAGAGCCGGAGTTCTTCCGCGGCGGTGGCTTCAAAGCCGGAGCCCGACTTGGCGCGGCTGACACTGCATTTCCGCTGGCTCTGGCCATTGGCTGCCCCACTCCCCTGTGGGGCTTTGAGTGCTTCCGTGACGCAGGCGCACGCATTGTTGGACTAATTTCAATTACCTCAAACGGCATTTTACACAAATTAGAAACTTTTGTGACCGCAGATCGGGTCTCCTAGGTGCTCCGTGGCTCTATTGAACCGGAAACTCGAAACCGCCGCCCGAAACCGCCTACGGGTCTAGCCAAACAAAGGCGTTCGGAGAGCTCTGCTAAGCAAATGAAGCGCGAAATTCAAACAAAATAAATGGGGAGAGGAATTTTGGGAAACGTAAACATTCGGATTTCGAAGGCAAACATGGTACAGTAGGTATTGCTTAAAGGGAATCATTGCTGGAAAAGTAGGCAGTAAACAGTAGATATTGCTTAAAGGGAATAATTGCGGGAAGAGTGACGTAGTAAAAAAAGATGTAGATCTGCTTGGTGTCTATGAATTCCAGAGTCTACTATATTATTCTATTTCAACCTAGACCTATTTTACAAACTATTAAGGTAATTAATGAAGGTGATTTGAGTGAATCTATATTTGGAGTCTTTAGCTTTATTATTTCCCTTGAGTTTTGATTTAATTGAAATAGCTTGGAACATAAAGTTCATTTAAAAAATTACCCCAGTTCGAAGGCAATTACTTTCCCATACCAGCACCGTTCTAAACAAATGTTTCTTCTATGAAAGGTAAACAATATCGCCGGAATTCGGAATTTAGTGCCGCCTTGCAAAATCGCTCATAAAATCAGCCGAAGTGAAGCGTATCCCTTCGAGTGCGAAGTAGACCCAACTCTGAGTTCCCAGCAGCCAGACTGTTTACTCTGGCCAAAAGGTGCCCCCATATGGTCGTAATTAGTTTGGTTTGTCTGGCCAGGCAGGCGGTATAATATCGCATTTTATTATATCCCAGTACTTGTTGGACTTTTTGTTAAGCAAATTAATTAAATTAACATAATTCGACTGCTGAATAGTACAGTGGGCGTGGCAGCCCCATTGACAGGCATAAACAGAAGGAAACTATTTTGTGGCATGTAGAAGTACAGCCGAAAAAGGTCAATTACGCGACTTCCTCCGGCGGCGGCTCATTGCCACTTTCCCAGGCCCGGGCAGAGCCAGCGGAGCGGAGCGACCCCTCGGCCTCATCCTCGCGGGACTCCGTTTTTTACACAGTCGAGTGCACTTGCAAGTTGCCAACAAATTATATTTTTCACAATCCACTTTTCGGGCCAAAGTCAGCGCAGGGTTACTCGTCATTATTGTGATAAACAACGCTCTGAATCAGCCTCGGAGGGGGAACAGGTGTCATCCGCTTTGCTGTTTATCTCGCTAGCTGCACCTGTGCTGTTGCCATGGCAGGGCAACCCCCTGCCAAGTGCCTGGCCAGAGTTTCCATGTCGCCGAAGTGCGCTCGGGTTTCCCATTTCTTTCCTGAACATCGCTAATTGTTAACGCCATTTGGGAAACTTGATCTCTGTGCTGGCTCGGCTTGGAAAGCGTGGAAAGCGTTTTGCTGAATCATTTTCGAGCCAATTACACAACTTAACCAGAAGCTGGCAAAAATGGCTTGGCCAACTTTCCTCGTGTCTTCCAGCTCGCTATCGTGCCGGGTTGCCTGTCGAAACTTCCCCTGAATAATTAAGAAATTAGTTCATTATGTCGGCTCAGAGCCACTCGGAGAAAAATTAAAATGAAATGCAAATGAAACCGTCTCTAGAGCTGAGAGTTGGTCTGCCCGTCTTGGCTTGGAGTCTTCCCACAGTATAGACGGTTTCTTTGTCTGTCTTCTCACGGCCACCGCATCTCAGTCAACGCGATTGATTAACGTTTATCCGGATTCCACTGATTTCCTATATAGAGAGTGATCGCAGTGTCGCCCTGACTTCCTCTGACGGTATTTCTAAAAATAAACCTACAACTAAAATAATATTTAACTTTCCTGATGGACAAGCGGCCCCGTAAAGCTTCACAGTCACTCATGGACACAAAATCATATCTTATCTCCAGCACCTAATATCTGAGCACACACACCGGCGATAAGAGCGCCAACATCCAGAGTTGCATTGGAGGAAAGGAGTACCTCCATGGGACGGTATTTATGTCGGAGGCACTGCACCCACAGCCGCCACTCGTTGCCCACGGTTCGTTCAACTTCGGCCCAACCTCCGCCCAGTACGTAGCCCATAAACACCATCGAACCAAGCGACAATAGAATGCGCAGCCAGCTAAAAAAACACAGAACAAAACACAAAAATGCGCCGACGGTTAAATTCGAATAAAAGAAGGGGTAAGTTCAGGGACCGAAGCAAGTCACACCCTAGCTTTCGGGTCGTTCGGTGACAGCACTTACATAATAATATGCCAGGCAACAACCATTCACTTAAGAACTCGAGGCCAAGTTTCAGAAACATAGGGAGTTTTGAAGTACTTAAAATATAGTCTTATAACTATAGGATATTAATCTTAAAGAATTTTCCTTAAAAAGCAAAGCTAAAAACGTCCCGTTAACCTCTAGAATGCTTTGATAAATTTGTTCCTATACCTATATTACTATTATTATTATTATTTATATTAAAAAATGATTAAATTTCATTCGATCGATAAATTTGTTAGATTTTTTCTATACCTATTTTACTATTATTATTACTATTTATATTAAAAAATGATTCAATTCCATTCGATCGATAAATTTGTTAGATTTTTCCTATGCCTATTTTACTATTATTATTATTATTATTTATATTAATAAAGTGCTATAAATAGTGCTTAACTTCCATTCGATCAGTCAACAAACCATTAAAATTTCGAGCCTCATTCTGGTTTTGGAAAAAATATTTGTGCAATTGTGATTTCAGTTTTAATTTTTCCTATAATAATAAATGAGGTAATCTGAATTCTGAAAAATTATAGCAAATAAATATAGAAAGAAAACCCAACTTTAAGATGAATGTTATGATTTATTATTATTATTATTATTACAATTTTTTTGAAGAAGAAAATAGATGACATTGAAAGTTACTGATTAAATAGAAATTGATCACTCCTGATACCGGCTTACCCAAAGAAGCTCAGGAAGACGGATGCATGTCCTCCCATGTGTTACATCGGAACAGCCATAAAATAATCCCACGATCGGTGAGGTTTCACACCATCCGCATGCATATTTCTCTATATCTATATATATCATATATATCTATCTACCTGGTATTGTGTATCCGATAAATGTAAACCAAAGTAGTCCCAAGTAAGTACCTTTTGACTCAAAAACATGTATATAAACCAAGAGTCAAACTCAATAAAATTAGTACGAAAAGAACTCGACGTATGCACTCTCCGCAGTCCAATTTCTATTCTACTTATTGTAGCCATTGGTATTGTACTTAAAGCACACAATAAAAATATATTTAACATTTAACATTTAACATTCAGAATTCACAGAATTCGCGCTCGGATCATTAGTCTAATTAGAAGTTACCAGAATGTAACCTCACCACTTAATCCTATGGCTTTAAATGGCCAAAACGGTTGCCAAAATGCTAATACCCTCCGAGAGGGCACAGAACCGATTGTGCAAACGATCGGACTATGACCGGAATCGGACCTCAGACCTCTGCTGAACCGCTGAACCCCGATCCCCGCGAGCTCCCCCCCGGAGCAGTGCTTGAGCCCGGACCGAGGGTCAAACGTGGTCGACAGGCAGCATATGCCAGGTCCGTTCGGTTCGAGTCCGCTTCAGTCGGGCCTGCAAATGAGTCACGACGACCAAGCCCAAAGCATTTCGGGCCGAGAGTTGAAAATTGAGACACAGCAATTAGCTGCCATTGCGCCGATCGCGTGCCCGGCCCGAATGCAAACTAAACTAAAGCCATTTCCCCAACTCGCCCTCCTCCGGAGCTTCTCAGCGCAGGCGCGACCTCGTTTCCTTGCTCCGATTTCCGTCTGGACGCCGCAGGCGTCGCCATCCCTCTTTGACATGGAGTACCCTTTCAAAGGACATTGACTGTTCAGCCAGGAGGTTGCTCGGGAAGAAAGGAAATATATTGACACGAAATGTGGGCCAACTCAATTTTATTTCTTTTTAAAATGAAGCCTATGAAACTATATTGAAACCACCAATTTATATATTTTAAAAGAATTATTTTAAGTCCCTATTATTACAAATAATATTATATATATTGTATATTATATATCCATATAAACGATGTCTTAAGCAGTAAGAATAAATAAATTATAATAAATTATAAATAAATTTATGAAATTGGTGACCATTAATATATATTTATTCAGTATTATTCTGTTAGGTGGAACATACAAGATATTAAACATGTTATTCCTAAAAAAACTATGTCTCAAGCAGAAAAAATAAATAAATTATGAATAAATTTAAGAAATTTGTGACCATTAATATATATTTATTCAGTATTCTTCTGTTAGGTGGAACATACAATATATTTAACATATTATTTATAAGAAATCGTGTACTATCTCAGCAGATGTTAGTATGTCTCAAACTAAACCCAACAACTAGACTGAGTGCCTCTTACTCAATGCTGCCGAGAGAGGCTCCGTGAGTTTGCAGTGTCAGGGAGCGGTCTTTATATAGAAGAGTATTCCGAGGGTCGTCCATTCGGGTTTGTTGATGTTGCTTTGTTGCGCATAATTAACAACAATAACACAGCTCGCCTTTGCCTGCTTGACAGTTCTGCAGTTGGCACAGCTGCCTGCACACATTTTGCAAACTGCATTATGTTTCGCTGGGGTCTCATTTGTTGCCGAGCAGTTTCATGTATTATTTATCACCCCAGCAGTCCAGTCTCGAATTCCCACCCCATTGGAGTCGAGCCGCTGGGCAAATCACCGAGCAGCTGCTATTCCAGTGGCCTCTGGATGTCAGTCGTCAGGTAATGGAATGCTGGAGAGCTATGTTCTTCTTAGACGTGCATCTAGCCCAATTTGGACAGCATTGACCAACAGTAATCAGAAATGAAGCCAAACCCAAATCAGTTATTAAATACCTGATCTTCAAATCATTGTAAGTCTTTAAATGGTTCTTATCAGTATCTTTGAGATTGAAGTTTATTTGTAGTTATACAAAAGTTTAGACCATGGATGGGCACCAAGTATTGAGATGAGAGCCCAACAAATACTACCCTTCTTAAAAGAGTTCTATCATCTTAAAGGCAGGCATATTCACGCTCGACTTGACTCAATGTTGATGCTTTTCAGAAATATAAATATTATTCTATAGTGTCTTACCTATATATAGTGAATTACTTTATGATTTACTCAACTCTTTTTTTACCCTAAAAGATCGAGCTCAATACTTGATTTATACACCTAAAGCGAGTTCTTATTTGTAACTTAGTTACATATCTTATAATCAGTTTGAACAACTAAGTGACAAAACAGACATCAACAATCTTATCAAATTACAAGAGTGTTCTTCATCTTCGGCACTATCTACTTTATGTTTCCTGCGGGTCCTACATAAGTAGTTTAGGCTGTTCTTGTAGCATCAGTCTTCCAAAAAGATCGATACGGAGCAGAGATCTTCACACTCTTCAGAAATATGTTATGGGGAAAGGCCTGGCCTCATGCCTTTACCATGCCTTCATAATGAAATCTGCTAAGCCAGCCGAGGCGTCATTGAGCTGTCAGAGTGAGTCGATTTTCTAAATTCAATTAAATCCCTCGCCCCTTTCGGGGATCACCGTGATTGACAGCTGGCCCGCTCCAGTCCCTCTGCATCAGGGTCTGGGAGTTTCTGGGTAGCCTTCCTCCGGGAACCGGAGTTTATTAACAGACCTAAACATGGCCGCTTATTGTTTTCAGGAGGGAGTGAGGGCATCGAAAGATTTGCCAGCAACGCAATTCAAATCAAATTTTTATGCTCAGCATTATTTCTATCAATTAAGGGGAAATTCATTCCGGGCGATTTATGTGTAACCGAAGCCCACTCATAACCCAAAACTTTGGGGTAATATATGGAGCTGTGGATCGACCGAGGATTCCTTTTAATTAGAAGAGTTCAAGTTATTTATGGTCTCTCGAGGGGAGTTTCTGCTTACACCAAGCCTAAGGCCTCTATTTATTTGTGCAACAAAAGCTGAGAAATTTCAATAATAAACCCAGTCCTAAATATATAGTGTGCCCTGTTCCCTGTTCCGGGAACCATCTCGCTGCTCCTCCCCCAACAAAGTTGCACACGTTTGGAGATTTACATTCTCCCACAAATCTTCCGGCGGCGCTTTCCGCCTTCGGTTGCAGTTGCCCATTAAACGACACCCAGAGCCGGAGCAGGGGCGGGGATTCCCGGACGGGACTAGGACTGGGCGGGGTGGCGTCGTGCCAAGTGCTAGCACTCCCACAGCGTCCCCCTCGCACACCCAATGCATCTGCGAGTCTGTTTACTTGTCCGTCATAAAATTTTAATGCCTACTTTGGCGCTAATTTAGTTGACGGCGATGTCCAAGTTCGCCTCCAGATTCCCCTGAATCCAATTAACTTTCGGGAACGGGAAGCTACCGGAATACGCCCCCAAGCTTGGTGTCTATTTTGGGCAATTTGATTTGACTTAATGCCCATATTGCCATTTCAATGATGACAGACGACGGCCCATTGAAATTCACGTGCGAGTGACATCAGATGGGAAATGGTGAACAGTCCCGCACATGTCCCATAAATTAGCCCAAACTTCCATATAGTCAAAATGAGTGGCAAAAACGAGCCACTGTCCCACGAATCCAGACAATAAATGTAAGTACTTACTTTAAATAAACACAAAAAGACAACACTATCTATAACTACTTTATAGAAAGATACAGAATCTGTACTTAAAAGTCGCACTGAAATCTGGAATATTCCGAATATTTTATCTTATATAAATAATGTCAATTGATTTTAAATATTCCGAATAATTAATTATAGTATAAAATATAGTTAAATCTTAATCTATAAAACACTGACCCCATTAGAAATATTAATTTGAAAACCTTTACCACATTCATTATTTCAAAGAAATATTTTTTAGCTAAGTATACTGCCTCCCAAGCTCGTTTATTCGCCACAGTGCATTCATCCTCAATGATGAGTTTGTATTATGGTATAAATTTAGCTATAGCATAGTTCTTGGACACTGTGCACTTTTTCTTGTGATATATGGGTAGCTTCAAAGCGAAATGTCCCAAACGACCATCTTCCAACAATGTAGAAACAATGCCACCGCCAACACATTTTAAGGTCTTGACCGAATTGTTCTCAGAATTAATGAATTTATGTGTCTTCGATCAGAACTAAAGCATTCTTGCTCATCTCGTCGTTAATTTCAAGATCGAAGATTGAAATCATCCTGAGAATTCCTTGCAGGAATTTCGTCAATGAATTATTTCTTGTGGAATTCCGTGGCACTTCCGTATCGATTACAGTCCTTTTCGCTTTTGAGTCGATGATTGTGCAGTGCTAAATGGGCACGTTCTACACGTCCCTCTATCGCATTACTATTATTATTCATACTGATTAAGGTTTGGTCGCCATATAGTCGACACAAAGTACAAATAAATGACTCGCAATGAAAGCCCTCAATGCAATTAATAAATCGTCGATGGTACTTTGAGTCTGAGATGATAAATGTAACTTATAAATAAATGAGAAACTTCATTCAGCTTAATACTATAATAATAAGTAAAGTGAATACACTTTTCAATATTAATCTCTCTTCCGCAAATACCATAATAATAAATAAAGTAAATACTATTTTCAATATTAATCTCTCTTTCGCAAATACTATAAAAATAAGTTAAGTAAATATAATTTTGAATAAAATAATATAATAATAAGTAAAGTAAATACAACTTGGAATATTGTTCTCTCTTTCGCAGATACTATAATAATAAGTTAAGTAAATACAAGTTTGAATATTAATCTCTCGTTCCCAAATACTATAATAATAAGTAGAGAAAATACAACTTTGAATATTAATATCTCGTTCGCAAATATTATAATAAAAAGTAGAGTAACTACAATTTTGAATATTAATCTCTCTTTCGCAATTAATAATAATAAGTGAAGTAAATATAACTTTGTTAGCCGATTTTCACCTTTCTCCAAACACTTCAACGGCACAGTTTGTTCCTTTGAAGATCACTGAATCTTAAAATTGTGTACTAGACAAACCATTAAGTGGAGTGCAGCGCCATTCCAAAAATAAACACTGATTTTGCACCCTTATCTGGGTGAGGACGAGGAGCGGAGACGCTGAGGGCCGGAGTTTGCATTTAGCGCCGTCTGCCGATCGCTATTTATATCTGGGCTGGGAGATCCTCCGTCTCCTCTCTTGGGTAAGTGCTCGAGTAAACAAGCAAACTGAGCAAAACAAAACTCCAGAGTCTGATTAGTGTCAAGCCGAGCTATTTATGAGTGTCTCGATGGGATTAGCCGGCACCAGCTGGCCCTGCCCGTCGTCTCTAGTGGGGATGTGGTATAGTGATTTCCAGTTGTGGCACATGATCAACTTTGACCTCTTTTGGCCGAGTGGGCAGGCCGCAGTTGATGGCCAGCGTTTACGCTCATGGCCCGTCTTTTCTTTTCCTTCCTTTTCTTCCCATTTTATTTCGGGCCAGAAAACCAGTTTTCCGCCGCTCGTTTTCCAGTTTTCAAGTTTACCCAAGCTGGCCGTTGCAGCGTTCAAGCCAGGCCAACTGCTGACTAAGTGACTAGCTGACTGCCGAGGCTCTGTTGATTTTTTATCTGGCACCTTGTTTATGCAAAAAATATTTCCAAGCTTGCAGCTTTGCCTTGTTGTTTTCTCCAGTCTATCTTTGGTTTTTCCACTCCTTTCGTTTGCATATTTTAAACTTGACTATAGTTTCATATGTGCATATGGGCTTTAATAAAAATAACTGGCTCATAACTTGGCGCCTGTGTGTTGCCTGCCACTATCTGGATCTCGAAGCCTTAATGGACTCGTAAAGCTCCAGGCTGAGATTGGAATGCTCGATACGCCCAGGAATGTGTAGGACCAGGAATAAGTGCGATATACCCGATCTCTTAATGGGTTGCAGCCTAGAACCCTTGGGAGAGAGCCTGGGTCACATATTTTTGAGGAGAAATAGGATTTGTTGGACACTCAGAAAGTGCCTCACATTTAGTAACTAAAAATATATGATATATGTAATTGTTGAGTGTATATTTCTGCACATGCTACTATTATAGTTGGACATTATAAGTATGGTGTACAGATAAATTATACGTGACACTCTTGATCTTTATGTTTTTGCATTGACACTGAATTATAATGGGGACTGTAATTTTCTTCGCCATTCACACATCTCTCGTCGCTTCTCTGATCTTTTTTGCTGGTGATCGTGATCACTAATTAGGTTTACGAGCGCGGCTTGAATGAATTGAAATTGTTTTGCAGCTGAGCGCCAATTACGAGCGTCTCTCAGTCTTGGCCCCTCCCCTCCGCCACTCCCACACACCCCCAGACCCCCCGCCGGGTATTGTGAATGGACTGTGTCAAGGGCGGAGAGCTCTGTTCGGTTTTGCTTACAAGTATTTTAATTGCATTACGCAAGTTTTGCGTTCTCGATAAAACTTGCTGTGAGATAGGCGGGGGGAAATGGGCGAAAATATAGTATTTCCCTGCCCCTGACCGAGAGAGGAGGGGTGAAGCGGCCTCTGACGCATTCCACAAGCCTTGTTATTATTGCCTTTTGATTTGTAACATGCAATTTATCACACCCGCGGGCCATGAATCACACCTGGTGCATTTTAACCGCCAGCTCCATCCGTGCATACCATACAGAGAGAAACCCAAACATCGGATCCTTGAGTTCGTGTCTTTCAAAATATTATTATGTTATATGTATATATTAAATATTATTTAATTTTATTTAAAGTTCACTTAAGGGTAAATGGGTGAGCAATTGGACAACTGAGTAAAGAACAAGTGATCACTTGAAACAGAACATGCTTGTAGCTGGTATTTATATATATATGTATGATCGCCATATTTTCAAATCCTGTGGAATAAAAACAAAAATATTTAAAGACCTATTTCTAGAGCTCCGATCGTATATTATTTTTTTCTCTGTGGGTTCTCGATCACGAAGGATAATCACATGATGGAGTACATAACCCGCTCCCGCTGGCAGGCAAACAATCGTGACACTTCCCCGGAAACCTCTGCGGCTCACCCAGGGAAAATGGGACAGGGGAAAGCGGAAGTGCACAACATGAGGCACCGGGCCAAAACATGTAGACGTGTGGAACGGGAGCTGATAGGATAGTGATAGCCACATTAGAGATGAAACTCATACATACATAGGTGAGGCCGCCTTTCTTCGCACGCCATTAACACCCACCAAGTGATAGTCCGGCCTGCACGTGCACTCCGTACCGCAGTCCGAGTGGGAGAATGGCCATAAATAAATGTCATAATGCAATAAAAACGAAAACAATATAAAAAGCATACATGCACTTAAGTGGCACAACTCAGCAGCGACACGCGACCGCGACCCCAAAATGCGAAAATATATATGTACATATGTACATATTTATATTTATAAGGTTTGTACATATGTACATACCTTCATACTTATATGAGAAATGCATGTGGAATGTAAAGAGGAAATCTGCAACGGAATTGCGTGTAAATGCAACACTCAGGGAGAGATTTGGGATTTCCGTGCGTAGGTAACCTCTGGGGGTGCTACAGTAAGCGCTTGAAAGCTTGATTCATGTTTATTATGGTAATTTAATACCCCTTTTCTTATTTTACTTTACCCTAGAGACAACAAGACCTTAGAGACTTAGAGACAAAATTACGCTTGGGAATGGAGACAAGGTTGGAATTTGATGTAAGATATTGGGAGACTTGAATAGATTTTTTTACAGAAGGTAAGCATGTTATAAAGCAATCTAAGGCTTATTAAATATGTATGCTTAATTAATTAAAGTTTTAAATATGAAAATAACAATATTTAGAGCATATTGCTGTGTCTTCTCTTATTTTTCCCACCCTCAAGTTGTACTCTTATTTTAAACAATTTTCTCATTATGAAATTCAGTAAAATGCTATTTTATTTGTGAGTGAACACTGTTTAACAGTATTACAACTGAGATGATGGAGCACATTTAACGGGAGAAACGAAGAACTACAGCTATAAATTGAAATACGAATGCTCGCTCGCTCTTCCGCTCTTCGCCGCCTAGGCAGCTGCATGTGCGTGTGCGTTTGTCGCAGTCACGCAAAAGTCTTTCGTTTCGTTTTCACCCACGCCAATGCCAAATAAAGCCTCCATCTTTCTTACTGTTGTTGGCTGGTCGTATGCCATTGTTGTTTTTGTTTACGCTGAGCTCACCAAGCGCGCTCAACTGTAACGAGAAGAAGAAGACCGATAAGCCGAAGAAGAAGAAGGAGAGAAGACAGTGTGACATGTGACGTCTTGTGACAGCATATTGCAAAAGTTTTAGCACGCAGCGATCTACACGAACTCACGCTATTTGGAGGTTTTATTTTTGCATACATAAATCAGTCTGGGAAAATCGCCAAGCCAGGTTTATGGGAGCCAACAAATTGCAATCAGCATAGATTGCATTCGAAGATCGAGAAATAATGTGTGATCTCCGCTGAGCCCAAGTGCGAGCCTGACAGCAGCACCCCAAGCACATTATAATCTTGTCAAGAAGAGAGGGACAGCAAAAGGATGCAGATTCAAAATATACAGCAAAGTCCGTTTACTCTCTAGGTCTGATATAACACATTGCAGACTTTCAGTAATGTATTTCATCATCAGATATCACAATCTATTAACAGCATTTAATTTCTTCAGAATGGTTTCCAAATTAAGATAATCGTGATATGTTATCGAACGAACATGACTACAAAATGCGATTATTATAATTCTGGTTGCAATTGTTCAAGCGATTATATCACTTTCATATGCGTAAATTGCGCGCTTTCTTTTTTCAGGGCTCCATGAGATCTGCCCGGTTCAGTTCCGGTCGCTGATTCTTTTGTATGGGTCTCGGTGGTGCGTGTGTGTTCGGGTTCGTGTTTTGGGTGAAAATGATAGTTTATTATCGTAATTAATCCGGGTTAATGTTTATAGTTGGCCAGCATTTTGCTGACTTTCGCTTATACACAGCTTTTTTGTGGGCTCTTTTTTAATAACGGAATTTTTAATTTGATAAGAACTCATGGCAAAATAAACAATTCCCCGAGGGGTTTCTCTTCTTTCGTCGGAATAAATATTGGCCGCAAACAGAAATCATAACTCAAGACACGACTCATAAAAGTTTTTTGACACAGTCCCCGGACCCTGTCCCCAGTTAATAAATATCAAAGAAGTCGAGGGTTGACTCTGCTTTGTTTGTTTTGGGTTCGCTCCGCTGGGCTTACGAGCGGATCAACGAGGACTTAACAAGACCACCAACTGGAAACCAGTAGGATGATGGGTAACGGAGTCAGCAGCCCTTTGAGGAGGTATTTTTTTGGAAGCTGCCTGCCGGGGGTTCTTGCCGGATCCTGGCAGGACGCGTGCGCCAAGTCAAACGCAGGATAACGCATAAGTGTGTCCTTATGGCGCAACGTAATTCTATTTATTGGATTTCCTCGAGAAGGGGTCTTCCACTTTTTATGGTTACACATTTACCATTATTTATGCAGAAGGGGGAAACTGGAGCACAGTTTTTTGTTTTCTATTTTCTAAAAAGTCTGTTAACATTTTCGATTTGTTTATTTTTAGTATATAATTAAAGGGAGAGATATTTCCTTCCAAATAAGAACTCCCGTAGATGCAACTATCAACCTATAGACCTTCGTAGTTCCTGAAACCACCCCTGTATGATTCTGGCATTTCTGGAAATTGTATCAGCGAGGGCGGCTTCAGTTACAAATTGCTAAGAGTAATTCAATTTCGATAACGTCCCCTCCCAGGGGTGGCCATAAATTCCATCTCCTGACACCAAATAAACATGGAAATGGAAACTGCAATATATTTTGTAAACTTTACATTAACTGAAAAGGTTTTGATTTGTTTCGAAATTTAATGTCATTTACCGCTGTGACGCTCTTGATTTATAGAGAACCATTTTCAGGGATGACAGTGAGCTCCGTGCAACACCACCCTGCGGATAATGCTGACCCAAATAGAAGTCACTCTCCCGCACACTTCCCTGAATTGCTGTTTACGTACTCCCGCAGCAGTCTCTCCTCCTCCGGAACGGACTTTTATGGGAGTTGTGCGTGATCTGGGCAATTATTACTTCTCCAACTTCCAGACTCTGCATCCGTGTTGTCAGCGACAAATCTCCTCGGTTAGCCGTAAAACCGAGAGGCATGCGGAGAAGTGATAATCGACGAGGTGGGGACTGAGCTCCAACAGATCTAAGAAGATTCTCTTTATTAATTTTAATGGCTCAGCTCACAGCAATAGAAATTCGGCTTAAAATAGAAAATAAATAGAATACGAAACTGTTTGTACACACGATTTTACTGTATATATTTCTATGTAAGCATAAGTACATATATGATCTAAACTTAATAAATTTTATGAAATCAACTAAAATAAAGGTAAAAGAAATTTTCTACTCTCAAAATCTTGGTTAATTTGTACTTCTTAGCCGATAAACATAATTTCTTCTAAAGGGGTTCTAATCACAAATATTTTTCTTATAGAAATGTTTCATATAAAATCTTACATTTAAACTGTATTTTTTGATTGCCTAAAAGGTTAGATCAAAACTTAACTTTTATATTAAACTTTTGTTCTCAGTCCAAGTTTGAAAAATGCTGTTAACAATTTGTTATTCAATTCCTTTCAATTTAATTCAAATAAATTCTTAATTGCCAAATCAAAATCAATTTTCTTAGCTTAGGACTTTAAAATGAATTAAGTGAATTGGTTAGCAAATTTAAAAATAAAATACTTGGATGTTTTGGTTCAATAACGGTATTCTGTATCCCAAAGCTACCTTCTTACACATCTCCAAAAAAAAACCGCAAATTGGGCACTGTCCGTAAAACGAAAACTTTCGTATCCACGCACAGTTTGCTTTGCGAGGGCAATCCGAAAGATATCAACGAGTCGCGGACGATGACAAGTACAAAAGTAGCAATTAAATAGTGGGGAGAGCAGGGCAGACAATGGGAAGCCAAAAAAGACACATTCAATAGATAACATTGTGTATGTGGCACAGACAGCCAGAAAGACATCATGCCAATTCTCGTACCACAATTGTGGGTGTGGTTTGGGAACATCGAACAGCGACAGAAGAAAGCGGAAGACAAATCAATCGAACCACGAGAGGGGCGCCGGCAGCTTGTAGATGCCACCGCCCAGATACTAGACCTAATTACTACAGCTGGAAAATTGCCCTTGCGTGGAATCCCGGAAAACTCTCTAGTTAGTCATCATTTATCTTCTCGCAAGAAAGGAACTGACAATTTGGCAAGAAATCTGTGCTGCTATAAGGAGAAATTTATTTATTTTTTATTTCTAATGGCAAATACAATTTACTTAATTAAAATTGGGTTTTACTGGCCTTGGAGTATCAGGATAACTAATCGCTTTTAATAGAATATAAATGCAGAAGTTCTTTATGGATGTTCTTACAACAAAACAATTGCTGTTAACACAGGAAATATGTTGAAGCATACATATTATAGCACATACATACATTTATCACACACATATCATCTAACCGTTGAATATTCGATACGATTAATCAGTTTTTCCAATATTAATCAGATTTTCTAATCGAATTCTTTATTCGTTTACATAGCTCAATTGAAAGTCCTATATCTCTGAGTTGGATCAGCAACCGAATCGAAAACTGTGATTTGTTCTGCATAATTGAATCAATTGAGTGAGTAGGGGCACATCAGCGTTCAACAGAAGCAGGCCACATCAAAAACATTTTCATAATTAGAGCACCCGAAAGGGAGTCGGGGAGAAATTAATGGAATCGTTAATAATGCGCCGCACAGATTTCCCAGAGGCCTGCATAAATGCGCTGTGCAGGAAAATCTGGGGAAATTAAAGCTCCCGAAATTGTGGCCATCGCCCTTCTGTTCTTTTGCGCCGGCGCGGCCAATGCACTTTTCGGAATATGAAAAGAAGAAACTGCCTTGACAGCAGCGGGAAAAATATTAGTTCGTCGAAATTATTACATATTAAGTTTATTATAATTTAGTTTGAAGAATAACTTTATTTATATATATGATTTAAAGAAGGAATAATATTAAATATTGATTTAAGGTTTAGCGTCAATGTGTCAAGACCGTGTGTCAATGTATTTAATATCGGAAACATTAGATTTCAAGAATACAGACTCTCTCCCTGTCTCTCTCTTTAACCTCTGTAAAAACCAAGAATGTTACCATTATTTTGCCCTCATCTGTGCGTACACACAACCGTGGCCCCATATACATATGTATGTATGTATGCCTAAGTACGTATGTTAATGGATCGAACTTGAAAGCTACCATTAAGATCACTTAAGCCTCGAATTCAGGCTCTTAAATACTCCTCAGCTGCTGCCTCAGACTCAAATCGAATTCGGCGTGCTCAAATTTTATGCGTTATCAATTAAGAAAGCATTGTTCCACAAGGGAAGGGAAGGCGGTCTTCTGACTTGTATTGATTGGAAATATGGGAAGCAGAGTTCAAATGCGTCACGACCGCAGAGCTGCGTTCGCCCAACGCCCAGCCAGAGATTTATTATGTTGGAGAGCCGAACGGAAGCCACTTCAGAAGAGGGATCGGGATAGGGAGCCCAAGAGCCGGCGTGCGGAAGAATGGCAGTTGAAGAATGCCACTTGAACAGCCAGCGACGCCGTCGAGCACTCGCAATTCTCCTCGTATGATGCATGTGAAAGAATGAAGCAAGCAAAGGCGCCCGGGCTGGAGCAGCAATCTACAGTTGAATCTCGATAAGTAGACCAATAGTGGTCGTACTGGGAATACTTACATGTACAAAATATTGACTGATCTTTATTTAATCTCAATTCATATTAAATGGGAATAATATTTAATTAATAAAATAGATTTGTAAGAATGATATTTGGTGTGTTTAATTCAGGGTCGACTGTACGGGAACAGATTCCATGGACACCCAACAAAAGAACTGGAAAGAAGGTAAAGAAGAAGAGGAGCTTCGCTCTAGTTGAGCAAAAGGAGCAGGGAACCCTGCAGCCAGCCTGGAATTGAAAATAATTGCGATTCCAGCTGGAAAACGAATGGCCTGGAATTGCATTGCCCAGGGCCCATGTGTTTCACTTCATTTACAGCAAATGTTGCGTATCCCTGCCAGGCGGGGCAGCAAGCTGGGGAGGATCGGCCGAGGGTCGAGAGGGGTGAGAGGGAGCGACTCTTGAGAGCTGTCGCATGTGACGAATTCCTGTTTGATTTATTCACTCCCTTGCAGCTCTTTTACATGGTTTATGCCCCTCTCGCCGCCTCCATTCGATATAGTGTTATTACCACATCAAATACGATTCGCCACAAAGTAAATATTGTCGTCTGCAATCTGTTTCAAATCCGAAAAAAAAATAAACATGCAAATGCGATATGGAATCCATAATTAATTTCCAAGAATAAAACCATCCCACAATCCGTATCAATATCAATACAAATAAAATAAAGTTTTCTATAACATAATATACATATAACATTTCGCAGAAATTCGAATACATTGTTAAGCATTGAATAAATTTATTAAATGCGTTAGTAAGCTATGGGAAAAGCATATGGAATTTTAGCAAATATGATAAACTTAACACTGAATAAATAATAATTTTAAACATGGCATAGATCTTAGCACTCATAAGCATAAGAAGAGAGGTAGAGCTGCTTCCCAGAGAATCCAATTGATTAATTGCTTGCTCTTCCCCCCAATCTCCGGTTACACGTATATGCGCTTGGGTGTTAAATTGACGTACAACCAGCACCAAAAAGTATTTCTTGAGTATTTCCATTTAGATTGTCGGAATTGATGGACTCGGAGAGGAAACAAAAATCCAATCAATCTTCGCGAGTGGAGAAGCGGTCCGGTCTCTTCGAGGGACTCCAGCGCGTGCTGTTGTCATTTCGGGCCTCGGCTACTCCCTCCACCGCTGCCTCCACATATACCCAGACTCCCATAACTCCCACCCGGCTGCGTCTGCGCAGCGTATTCAATCACTTCATTTGTTTTCTCCTCCGTGTCGAGCTCAGCTGCAGCTTCATCTTCAGCGCTCGGCCTTCTTGGCGGCACGTTCGCCGCGGCCGTAAAATGTTTTATTTACTCTGCACTTATGACCCCGATGCGGATCGGGTTAAGTGAATCCGATACCATACCCATATGCATATACCCATCGCTGGCTGCTGCATTTGCATCTCCGCCAGCCGCCCGATGAGGCGGTTGTCTGTTCGCCGGAGCCAGGAGGCGGCGGAGCAGTGCGGGTTCCCAAGTGTCATTGCAACCAAATACAGACGCGTCGAGCTGCGTGCGCCGGAGCCAGAGATCTCTCTGCTTTGTGTCCAATGATGAATTGAGTCCCTGATTTCGTATCATGATCGCTTCGTCGGTTGGCGACGTACTGTGGCTATGGCTGGTATAAATACAGCACAGAGTAATTAAATGCTTTGATATTTAATTTATATATTTACTTCCTTCTCATATGCATCAATTGATGCCATTACCATATTTCAATAACACCATGGAGATGTTCATATTATTATATTATATATGTATATCTTACCGATCCACAGTATACTGCGCCTCAAGTCGTCGGGGCTTGACATCAATTGAATGGCAGCCAGGCTATATATTCATAAACACTTTTGTAGACACAAAGATACTGATATCCACATGCACCTAAATGCACATGAGTGGTATTTATGTGCAGTGCCTGCGTCTTTTGTGTCGCCCGATCTTTAATTGCGGAATTGTGAGAGGCTTAGCAGCGAATAACCTTCGATGTCTGACCGCAGTTGCAGTTGCAGATGCTCATGCTGATGCCTTTACAGATGCAAGATGCAGTTCTTAGCTGCGGCGCTGTCGTGGTGATTAATTTGACAGTCGTGTCGCCCGAACTGAGCGGCGCGGGCTTTATTAAAAGGATTGTGGCGCAGAATTCCACAAAAACGCATCTCCAACACAGCAGCAAGATTAATTGCGAGCGTCTTGCCACGGCTGCAGCTACTGCCACCACCACTTCCCCGAGCTGCGTGACCACTTCGCATTTCTCTGTTGTACAGTTGTAATCAACACATTAGGGGTATACACAAATTTCCAGAAAATTTAAAATGTCTAAGGAGAAACTAAGGGGAGGAAAATATTATAAGAAACCAAGTAATATTTTCCATACATTTAATACACTTGATTTCATTTAGAGTGTTGAAAAATATGTATGAAATCTATTTGTATCTAAGACGTACCTATTTTTTTTTTAAATGTATTTTTTCAACAATAACAGAGGTGTAATTTTGACCGCGATTGTAAATAAGAATGTTCTTCCGTCCATGGACAATTCCTCAATTCAATATTTTGACATAACAAATTACAGTCTCATTTGAAGCCTCAAGTGTTTCATTAATTTAAGAGCTTTTCGGATACTTTGCCCTTGCCCCTCGTCATATCGCCGGGGGTTGGAGTAATACTCGCAGTAATCCCAGCCAGAAATTAGCATATTCTTAATTCTTAGGTCCTGCTGGCACGCGAGCCCGGCCAAGGGGATGGTACTTCTGGCAGCGATAAGAGGCGACGATAATTGGAATTGAAAGAGGCTACTGTTCCACCAATTCGTTAGGCCTCGGGGACAACTCTTTGGTTTCCTCGTCCACGAACGAGGCCAGGAAATGAAAGTAAAAACAATTATTTTGTTTTTAATTAACTCGAGGCGTCCCCAGGGAAGAGGCACTCGCACACACTCGCACACAGATCTCTATCCTATCCCCCAAGGCGAATTGGCGGCAATGATGATGTCATTCCCGCAGCATTCATCTCCCATAAATCACGCGGCGATCGCGAAAGTCCCCCGTTTATGCTCCAGCATGCTGAGAGCCGTGACAGCAGCCGCATCCACCAGATTCGCCAGCCTGCAGCCGAGTGGAGTGTACTGGAGTGGAGTGGAGCCGAGGCAGCTGCCACAGATTAGTCAGAGTCATAGTCAGATTCGGATACAGATTCGGCCTGCCGCACTTCAATTTACTCGCGATCGCGGCCAAGCTGCTCGACTGGTTTTCAGGTCGCTGAAACCTCAGGCACATACAAAGCTACGAAAGATCAAGGTAAGTGGCGAAAATAATGCCTAATGGGAGCCACAACTTTCCCAGCTCGCGCCATCGGAATCAGATCGCCAATAGGAGTATTACCTCAGCGAACAATGCTCCAGAATCTCTTACATAAAGCGAAGAATCGCCAATATAAGGCCAGCATATAACGGTTTGCAGCTTAAGGGTCACTCCACTCACTCGCAAAACTTTCTTCCGCCATAACAATAAATCTGGCAAGCTGAAACCCCAAAGAGAAGCAGCAAAAATAAACCGCCAAACCGCAACAAAGAAACCGAGAGAAGATTCTGAGGTTGGCAAAGGTTAAGGTAGGAATTGGCAGAGTCTCGGTTCTGGTTGTTGAACGGCTGAAAGGGATTTTCTGTGGATAAGCCCAGCTCCAGCAATCTATCGATAGATTCTTATATCCAAACCCCAATCTTCAATATAAAGTACTTAGCATTAGTATGCATAAGACATATGTGCTTGTGCTTATGTATGCTTGGGGCATGACTCACATCTCCACCTCTCGCCAGGTAAAGTGAAAAGACCCAAACATGAGTTAATGCACATTCATGGCTTTTAAATGGGCCGATGGAAATAAAGAAATAAACGGTTGCCAGCACATAAGACGCTGGCTCCGGTCGTGACTCGTTTCCCCCATGCTTCAGTTAGTTGCTTTTTCGCTAGCCTCTCCGGGTTCCCGATTGGGGGCCGTCATTCATTCACGCCAACTGTTGATAAGTTTCTGTGACACAGCTCGGCTCGTTTGCATATCTTGGCGGCTAACGAAGCCCGTCCTGACCGACCAACCGTCTGTGGCACCATTAGACCGTGGAATTGGACAGCTGCGGATTGGACTCCAGTTCGGCGTACATTATCACTTCTCACTTTGCTTTATTCGGTTGCAAGGCGAACTGACTCGGCCAAATCCTTCTCTAATCGAATCACCATTAAACTAAACATAGGAAACTAGACTTTACGCCTTCTGCTCCTCTGGCTTCTCCGTGGTCCAGTTCTTGGGACGGTCGGCCATGATAGTCCAGTCGTTTTCGGCGATGTTTAGACCGCCGTACTGCTTCAGGGGGGTGTCGGGGAAGAACTCCCAGCCCTGTTCAACGGACATCTTCTTGATGACGCCAGCGATGCCTGGGCGAGCGATACGTGGGTTAATCTCAAATACTAAGCACAGGGAGAGCAGGAATACTAACCCAGGAAGAGGCCGGCACAGAGACCAGCAACGTGGTTGTGTTTCCAGGCCCCGAAAACGCCGCCAGCCGCAACTCCGCCTATGAAGTAGTTAATTCTGCAATGGGGAAATTGATTAGCATCTGCAGAGCCTATTAGAGGTATATCCACACTCACTTATCGTCTTTGCCACGGGCGTTCGTAGCCGCCAGGGTGGTGAGCGTGAATGCCGTGGCCATGCCCATCAGCGGACCCGTGTTGTAGGCGAAGCGGCCCAGAGTGGGTATATAGCCCTGGGGCTTCGAGAGCGTTAGCACGTCGAACATGGACCAGGCCAGGCCGGCTGAAACGGCGTATTTGTTGGTGGCCACGATCTTGCCGAAGGCATCCTCGCCGTCGGGATGGTCGTAGTACTTGGAGCGTAAGAACGACATGGTTGGCTGCTAGTTGGCGGAGGAGTAAAAATGCAAAAACATTAGCTTATAAACCACAAACAAATCAATCCAACTGCGAGGCAACCGTTGCTCTTGCAGCTCCCATAGCAGCTGCACTCGCTCCTGGGCATATTTGAGACTACAGCGGCGATCGTTTCGTTGGATGGGCTTCAGAATTGTTGCAGATTTACCGTAAATTTGCTAACCTGCCGAAATTTACGTAATTATTTCCAAGATCGACAAAAAACAGCTGTTGACCAATTTGCAGTGTGACCGATTCTTAAATTCAGTAATATACCAACTGATTTAAAAATATACTAAGCTTACTCTTTTAATAATTGTATTATAAAATCTTGATAAAAATAATAAAGAAAAGATGAAATAGGGTTAAGCCAAATATTCAGTGATATTCAGAAAAGTGTTTCTAACCAGTTAGAGAAAGCGAGAGGTTAATAGTCAAGAGACAGTTTCGCCGGTGCTATTTTAAAGGGTGGTACGCAGACCAAAGAAAAAAGTACTGAATAGTTGTATGGCGTTGCCATATGATTCGAGAAAACAGCTTTTGTATTTTGAGAGCGGAAAGCAAGAAAGAATTTAAAAACTCGTTCGTTCTCCACTATTGGCCTCTCGATTTCTACAATTTCTTCAAACATTTTCAAAATAGAGATTCCGCCAAGAACAATAATGTACGCTAAAGTTGAAAGCTGTTTAACAAAGCAGTTCCACTAATAAAATTGGTAGAGGCAAATGCCAAAAAAACCGTTACTCTTTGTAAAACCTTAAATTACAGTAATGGACACACATATTTCGATATCAAGTCCGGTTCTCAATTTATTCATTATACTAGGTTCACAAACGCAGTGGCACTAACTTTAGATCTTTAGTAATAATAAGGTGCGATCGATCGGTTCTGTTTAGGTAGTTTCCTAGCCCAGTAACTAGGGGATTCAATGCAAAGAGTAAGGTGCACAACAATAGACAATGCGTGCTCGAAGTGCATATGCGCTTAGCTTAATGGTAGACGACTAGATTAATCAGTGAGTGGCAACTAAAAGGTTTCACAAATAATCATGCAAGCTAATCGATCTTGCCACCTTTTGTGTCATGCAAGTGGGATTAAGTTTGACCAAAATGGGAGAGTTCTTAGAGAGCAGAAGGACAGAGTGTTTGTGGTCGAGGGGAGACAAAACTTTGGCGTTTTCAAAAACAAAACAAATATCAAAACATACAATATGTATATACAAATTAGATATCAAATTATTGGCAAATCTGTTTCGTATTAATCAGTCGTTATGTTCGTCGTTCAACGAAGTTTGCTAAATATTTCACTCGGCTCTTGCTACGGTTTCATCAGAATCAAGCCATGGTTATTGCCAAAATCTAAGAAGTTCGATCTGTACACATCTCGTATGCATACTGCTTTTGTCTACTGCTCGTCGTGCCCAATTATTTCGATGTCATCGGCCAGGGGACTCTCCACCGCCGGCTTGCCATTCTGTTGATTTGCGTCCAAATTAATCAATGACAATGTCATTCTGCTGCTAAGAATGACCTGCGGACGAGAGCTTGGATGAGAAAGGTATATATAGAAAGTAGGAGCTTATCCTTACGGCTGGTTCCTCGGCCGATCCATTGAGCTCGGCGTCATAGACCTCTTCGCGCTTGGTCTGGGAGTCGGCAACCAAAATCTGAGACTCGTGGGCCAAGGCGCCTTCCAAGTAAATGGACTGCGGCTTTGGCAGGTTTTCGTCTTCCAATTTGGACTGAAAGGGGAGAGCGGACATGACTTGTAAGCAAAGCGAATCATTTTAGCCTAGTTCATTTTAGTAGTCTTTAAAACAAATAAACACAATAATTTGAGAGAAGGTAGAAGCGATAGAAACATAAATATATTTGGTTCGGTTCGAGCACTCCATAGAAAGCGAAATATTTGAAGTGTTCCTTCGTCTAGGACATACACATATCTCGTTTCTACTGGATATATAAAGAGGACAACGTTAAGAGATATTTCTTTAAGACATTACTTGATTTACACATCTCTCTTGTATTTATTACGCCGATAAATAATAATCATTAACTTTTCTTTAGAGAAAATGAACAAGTTAATATAAAATTTACTAATTTGCGTTTTAATTAAACTCTTACTCGATATATTAAAACGGCAACATTATGGAGGATATTTTTAAAACATTACTTGATTAACACATCTCTCTTGTACTTATTACGCCGATAAATAATAATCAATAACTTTTCTTTAATAAAAATTAACAAGTTAATACAAAATCTACAAATTTGCTTTTTTAAATAAACTCTAACTGGACATATTAAAACGGCTTATGGGGAATATCTTTAAAACATTACTTGATTTACTTTTTTATTGAAAGTTACTAACGTTAAACTATTCTGATGGACAAGGCCAATCCTAGGAACTCAGGAATAAATCTATTGAAATTACAAAAGCTGAGAAAGATATGTTAAGCCATTCCCCACAGTTGGAGTAGGTCTTGGAGATGTATACTGCATGGGGATAGCGATCAGTCATATCATATCGCCTTAACTTAGTTCTAGGACACATATATGGGTTACAGCTTGCGAGTTGGGCTTGGGTGTGCGGCAGTGGCACTTACATGTTCGTTTGGTGCTCGGAAAACAGGCGTTGGAGGGCGTCCAGTCCACTTGTGGCCGCCCTCGCAACTGGCTGTTAACTCCATGCCCAGTACCTGAACCAATACATAGGCGATTATATACATCAAAGATCTACGAGAGCGACAGTCTATATATGTTGCCATATGCCTACCGTTAGTTCGCGCTCAGCGCTCAGGTCCCGACGCCTCCGCTGTGTCCTGGCCCCCTTCGCCGCTGTCTCCTGCTCCGCATCCTGGTCGGTGTTTGCATGTCCGTTGGAAAGGTTCTGCGCGTCTGCTTTTTCGTTGTCGGTTTGCTGCTGGGAGCACACAGAGATGATGTTAGCAAGACTGTTCAGGGGCGGGAGAGGTTCAGGTCTAAGCATTTCTACAGCCTCGAACGCAAAATAATAAACGCAATATTAATTACTTCAATTCGTTGTGGTTAGGTGGAACGCAACAAACTCATTAGTCGAAGGATCTTGGTTAACAAACAAAAGATTAAATAGTCGGATTCCCGCATAGTCGGGCATCCGCAGGAGCAGTGTTCAAGGATTGCCGTGCCGGACCCCTTGACGGCTTCTAACCTTGTTCGAATCGGATTCAGTGTCGCTCGTCGCCCTCTGCTTGTCTTGGCCGTTCAATTGCTCATCGGCAGCGTCTATCAAACCTTGTATGGCCGTTACAACTAAGGAGGCCCAAATCAAATCGGGTTTCCCATTTACAAATTGAGTTTTACACATGAATGTGAGAAACATGAAAAACGTAGAACGACAAAGAGTGAGTATTTATATAAGTTTCGTAAGTTTCTTTAGCTTAGACAATGGAATGAGGTTTGCGATTACTTAATTGGCAATGTGGTGTTTAGGTCTAGAGAAAGTGTTCGAATAGATTCGAGAAGGCTTGCTTGAACCGTAAAATATGTCCCCATCAATATAGTTTAGGCGAGAGCACTCGGTGGGATGCATACACATTTAGATAGTGGGTTTGTTAGTTAGTAGATGGAAGATATCGAACTACATCGCATGCCGACAGCAGACAAGCAAGGTTAGAACAGAGACAGAGACAGAGTCAGAGGCGGGAGAGTCCGTCCATGCACTGGTTAGAGAGAAGAGGTCGTGATAGTGGACAGGATGTACTCGAAGTGGGATATCGGGGATTGGGGAACGGGAACGGGTATCGGGCAAAACCATTCCAGGGGTTTCAGCTATCCACTAGGAACCAAAACACGAAAGAAATCTGATTGTTGGCTTGTACTTAGTTGTGGTCTGAGTTGTTGGTCTGATTTTGGTCTGTTTACTGATTGGATTCTACAGATATAAGTGAGCTGAATGGGGGTTATTTTTGTCTTTTAGAAGTTTGGCTGCCGCTTGAGAAACTTCATGGCAATCATCTTGAAAATGAGAACACAAAGAACAGGATAAAGATTAATAAATGATAGCGAGGGCACGCGGTGGCCAACTAAACGTCACTACGGCTTGAATGGTTGAAATGAATGTATCTGAATCGTTGAGGTGTCTGTAACTGTAACTGTAACTGTATCTGTATCTGCAGCCAGGGCCGATGCTAACCTTCGCCTCGTACTGGTCGGTGTTCATTTCGGCCACCAGCTTGGCCATCGCCCGCTCCGTGCTCTCGAGCTTCTGGCGCAGCTTCTCGATCTCCATCAGCTGCTCGGCCTCCTTCTGCTGCTGGTGCTGCTTCAGCGAGCTGGAGAGGCTGCTGGCCACCTCGGTGGCCGACAGGCTGGCGTTGTAGAGCTCCTTGCCGGTGTCCTTGGCAGCCGACGACTTCACGGCGGCGGCGGCTCCTCCTCCTATAAAATTGGCGTACGATTTGGCTTTGAGATTGATATTCTGGGCCGAGAGCTCAAACGAGACTAACTAGAGAGACTAGGGTATTTACACGGGAGCAGTGGTGGTACGAGAGTAACAGAACATATTCAATGGGGCATGATTGATCGGGGTTAGTAATACGTATACATATATGGCACAACATCTAGGGTAAGTACATCTACTACGTAAATGAATATAAAAACACATAGTCGCTAAGTACTAAACCAAATGAGGAGGACATATTTCAAAAATCAAGAGGCGGCCTCCGCCGAGGTCTAGAAACTCAAGATGCGAACGGATCGGAATTCTACGGCCATCGGAACCATCTATCTGGCTTACTTGTCTGATGCTCTCGCCAGCCTGGTCGCAGGCGGGTGTGCGTGTGGTGTGCGGGTGTGGGCGGAAGCGGAAGAATACAAAATGGATCTTGGTTAGGTTCGGCTTCTGAGTTGCGGTGGCTATGAGTGTGTTCATGTGTCGCGCTACAAGAGTAATCCTCCCGCGGGTGAGCTCTGAACCAGCCCGACACTCACCCAATTTGCTGCCCCCCAAGTCCTCCACCTGGCTGTGGTTCTGCTGCCCGAAGACCTCCTGCCGGAAGGCGGGATCCGAGGGAGCCGGTCCATATGGTGCGTTCGGTACCTGCTTCTTGAACATAATCTTTGGGGAGAGGATAGGTGTTAGTTTGCTTGCTCCTGGCTTCCAGTCAACATGCAGTCACCTTCATTATCGTGTAGCCAAAGAACAGCACGATTCCGATCGTGTAGAGCGGCATCAGAAATCCCATGCTACTGCCCCGCTGTTGGGGTTGGTGCAGTGCTCCGGCTCCCATGGGCGGGCGCATTCCAGGAATGGGTCCAGGCTGAAAAAGATTAAATATTCGTTGAAATTCTAAGTATGTAACGTGCTAAAGACTAACATTGCTATCTCACTCTACTTTCTTAAGACTTTTCTCTATTTTATATTAAGTGAGGTAAAGGTTAAATACTTCTGAGCAGAATAAACCATTAGTTGATAGAAGAAATAAATAATATGATCTCAAATATTTAACATCCAGTTCCTAACATCATCTTATTATTGCATTAGTCCCTATATTGCTATACATATATATGTTTCTTAATCTGTAAATATCACAGCTCTTACATTGTAGGCAATAAGTGAAAGAGTGAGCGAGAGAGAGACGCAGTCAACCCATTCCAGGAATGGGTCTAGGCTGGGAAAGATGAAAAATTCGATTGAATTCAAAGAATGTAAAGTGCTAAAGACTAACATTGCTATCTCACTCTACTTTCTTAAGACTTTTCTCCATAATATATTAAGTAAGGTAAAGGTTAAGTACCAAATAAAGCTATAAAAAATTCCTCTGAGGTAAGAACAAACCATTGTTAGTCAGAATATAAGTAAAACTAGATCACAAATATTCAACATCCAGTTTCTAACATTGTCTTATTATTGTATTAATCCCTATATTCCTATACATATATTAGTATCTTAATTTGTAAATATCACAGCTCTTACATTGCAGGCAATAAGTGAAAGAGTGAGCGAGAGAGATACATATGCCTATCAAGTAAAAAAATCTTTCCGAAAAGCAACCGGCCTCAAGAGTGCAGAAACTGTTCTCGGATTTAAAGTGAGAATGCGGAATTTGTATGAAACGTGTCCCTTCCTGCGAATTATGTTAGTTATATATATATATATATATATATTTCACAACAAAGTTGAGAGTGGGAAATTAATTTTATTCTTTGAGATATCCCCAAAAGCAATTAAGATCCTTAACTAGGGATTGCACCTTGTACTAGGGATTGCATAGTAGCGAATGCGCGATCATAAAAATCACGTATCCGCCCCATGTGTTTTGACATGGCCAGCATACAGCTGATCTGCCCTCTTCGATTCTTGCGACGATCCATTTGTTATAGCCGAGAGCGAACCGAAATGGAACTGGCGCATCTAATTTGGCACAAGTTCAATATGTACAAGCACATTCAGCCGCGCTCCCACTCATCCTTTGCAGTTGCTTTGTGTTTCTTTGCCCTGTCTTCTGCTTTCTGCCTTCGGTTTGCGTGCAGTGTCATAAAAACAAAACCCAAATCCAAATAAAATAAACGTGGCTATTAATAAACGGCTTCCAACGCGAGCGCGGATGTCTCATCCCCGCCAGCATAATAGCTGCGACCGCCGCGACCGAATATACACGAGAATAAATGTGGTTTGCCATCCGGACTCCAAAGAATAATGCAAATCGCAACTCACCCGTCCGTCGACGATGCGCGGGGGCGGGTTGCTCGGCGAGGTCTTCCGCTCCAGGATCGGAACCGTGGGCGTGGCAGGTATGGCGCGCCCGCGCTCACGCATGGCCTGATATATGGACTCCGGATGCAGGTGGGCTGGACGCTCCTGGCGCAGGCCTGGGAAAGAATTAAATTTGATTCATTAGCCGTGCATTTACCGGGAACTTCGTCAGATAAAACACAAAATTCTGTTAGCAAAAGGCAGGTACAGTAGACCACGGTTAAAAGAAACTGAGGGAAAGCTTATAAGTATTCTTATCAAAATATGATGTTTCCATGTTAGTAGAGTGCACCTCTATTTCAATTAAATGAAGAAATAGTTAAATAAATATAATATGAGAAAAATAAATGAATATTGAAGTATTTATTATTTTTAATTTAATTCGGACGGCATTATTTAATTATTAACCACTGTCAACGTCAATTATTTTGTATACAGCAATTTTGTTTACAGCTTCTGACCGCAATAAAAGCGTATTTGGAATACAAATTATATTGGGAAATTGTTAGCATAATTAATAAATAAACACCTATAATTATTATATGAAAAACATATATATCTTAATTGTTATTTGAAGTAACGAATGCTAGGAACGAGGGAATATAAATTATAAATGCAGGATGCAAACACCTGCTTGTGGGAGATTCGACTTTGCTCCCAGTTTATGGGGGTTTAGTAAAGCAATCGCGGTTAGTGGATATAACCTTAGGGGGCCACCTACTAATTTCGCCCGTATAAACGTTGATCTGTTTTCGGTACAAATGCGGGCCAAAGGGCTCAATACTGTCCTTCTTCGAGATATTCACGAACTGCTCCCTGTCGAGAACGACGTCACAACAGCCTACACAACACCAACAGCCAACACAAAAGCAAACACCGAAGTCAGGGAATAAACAAAAAGGGGTAATAATAATAATTAATAATAAATAAAGAAGACTTTTCAAAATTAAAAGTGATTAAGAGTAGTACATAGCTAGCAGACTACGCCATTGCAGTTTCCTGATCAGAAGTTTACAACGCAGAGATCCTAATAAGTATCATAAGACAATATAAGCCAGTCAGACTATCTGACTGATCTTTCTATTGATTTAATTGCCAATTGTTTAAAAGCAAGTTACGTGGCACTTATTCTTCTTACTAAATAATTTCATAAAATATCTGATCGAATCTAAATTAAGCCATTAATTTACTTTTAAGTTACTGATCTCTGGATCAGTAAGACTTGCAAGCCTATAAGTAACTGGTTTCGGACATGAGACATTTGAGAGACAATGAGCCACAACTTATTTTTTTAATATTATTACAAAGTCATAATTTAAGTATCTAACTCGACTAATTTAGTATTTAAATTATAATAGAATCACTTCACTCGAATACTTATCGTTAATATGATACATTCCATCACAACTTGAAGGATTTATGTACTCCACAAATAGGGTTAGTTTGCATATAAACAGACACACGGACATGGCTAAATCGACTCGCCTGGATCAAGTGATCCGAGCGTGACATACTTCTGATCATATACAAGACAGGTATTCCCCTATATCCTGCTAGAACTACTGCCTTCATAGAAATCTGAAAACTTACCTCCCGGCCCGGCGCGCTGATCCTTTAAATTCTGCTTGGGCGACGGCGGCGGAACACCGCCGAACATCATGGGGTGGAAGACCTTTGGCCACAGAATGGCGATGCATCCGATGACGGTCACGATGATCAGGGCCGTCTTTTTGGGGGTCATCTGGCCCTCCTCGCCGGCGGAGGCGGGCGGGCGCTGCTTCGACGTGGCTGTCGCGGGCATTTCGATTGGGTTCTGTTCGGGATCGGGATCGGTCGTGGGCGTGGGCTCTGGTCCGTGGGCTTCCGGTTCGTATGGCTGTGGTGGCTGTTAAAGCTAAATCCTAAGGCAACTCTGCTTCAGTATTCCTGATCTGTTTGGTTCGTTGGTGGCTCTCTGCCAGCTGTATGTGGGCTATGTGTGGTAGTTCCAGCTCTGGGTTAACTTTGACATTGGCTCATGTTGGCTGCTTTGAATCTGTACGTTTAAAGCATTATCTGAAAGATACATAGATGCGTTATGTGGTTACACGCTTCAGCACACATCACTGGTCACGCAAATCGCTCGTTCTTGTGTATGGTGTGTGTATACATTTGAATATTGTTGCGGGAAAACAAAAAAGTTTATTACATAAATAGCGGTCCCGATATTTTTTATTTTTAGCTCGCGCAATTCGGTCTTCTCGGCCGTCTAATAATTCTATGTTTTTCACTTTTCCTAGCACACAAATCACACAGGAGCTCTTCGCAATTAATGTCCGCATAAATAATGCTGAATGCTTCTCCAAAAAACGATCTAATCTCGCTATGGACACCACTTCCTGGACGCTGGGGCCGGGGGCTGGGCGGAGCGAGTGCTTACGCAAAGTTTGAATGTTGTTCCCGAACTGGCAGGCAAATTTTTGAAACTATTAGCGAATTTTCACAGATCAGACACGACGACCCGCCGAAAGCCATTCGGCTGCTCCGTTGTCGCGCTCTTCCCTCATCATAATCGTCGTCGGCATTTTTCCCTTTTATTTTGGCAGTCTTGGCCGGATCGGGCCGGGCAATGAGTTGCGACAAAGTGATTTGCAGCCTGCACCGGGTATTCGGTGTTCGAGAGCTCTCTCCCCATTCACCTAATCATACGACAGCGGCTAGGACATTATAGTCCGAAGAATTCGCCAAAATAGATACTTATCAAAACACATCAAATGTTTTTAAAGCATTTTGTTGGAGCTTGTTTATTACGCAATACATTTAGGCATTAGATGATTATTCCTGAGTTTGCCTGAACACTATTAAGGTCTTGTAACTGCAAAGAGAATTACTGATAGGTAAAAAATATCACTTAATAAGCAGGATTAGGTAGTCCATTCCTCTTTCTATTGTAAAAGTTAATTTTAAGTGTTAATCTCCTTAAAAGGTAACATTTAAAATTTGTGTAAACATTAGACTTTAACATGACCTTCAAGCCTCTTAAAAAACATCTTTATTATCCCTACAACTTGATTGTAGCTTTTCTATTTATTTGTCTTAATTTTAAATAGATGCTGTTATTTTATTTCATGCAATAAATAAATAAATGCCACTCTCATCACCGCTGTTGTATTCACATATGCGAATATAAATATAGTTAATATTTGAAATTTCGCAGCTTTTGCTCTCTTGATATCACACGCGAGCGCTAGGAGATACACGCCAATATACACATTTGCGAGTATTATGGCTTTTCCGCTGGGGCTCCCCAGCGATTTCCATTTCGCTTTCAAACGCACTGAGTGCCACTGGGCGAAAGTAAAACTTTTTAGCCGTGCTTAGCTGCTTTTCTTTACTAATGCATCGCCGGACTTTATTTTTTATTTTATTGGCGCCGAGTGTTTGAGGCAAGAGCTTCCATGCTCTCGGCGTGACCAATTAGTGTCTTTATTTTTGGAGGCACGGCATTGTAAGGGGTTCAATGTCGTTTGGCTTTAAAGGTGTACTCATCATTTATTTTTAAAATTATGAATTGGACGCGCTCACATTGGTCCTTGGCATTCTTGTTGTCGTTCAGAAGCACTAAACTTATTTAATATTTACCAGTTTCGTTGATATACACGCTAAGTTTAATTTAAGATTCGTTCCTTATCTAATTACGGCTAATTTCAAACTGTTTGTTTGTCGTTATAAATTTCTCTGCCAGGCAGCAGTGGCAACAATAATTGATTTTTCCTACTGCCAAACGGACCAATTTAAATTTTCGCGATCCAGCTGTGAAATACCGAAAGCCAGTGTGACCAGTTTATATCAGAGCACAGCGGTGGCCACTATTTTAGCATATATTTTCCAGTTCTCCGAATTTAAAAGTTTTTCTATTTAATTAATAAATATGTTCAATTATCATATCAAATTGTATATCAAAATAAAGCAGATAATATATACATACTTCCATACATAAAATCAAATCAAAATGACTCTAAAAACGGATAAATGACTGAATTGGTAAAACCTAACTGGAAACTAAACACTAATAAAAAAGCGTGCCATAGTTTAAACTTTCTAGGTGGTGTGGAATGAGACAATAAACTGCATAATTATATGCTTGTAAATTATTATGTAGAAAGAAAACAACACGTTTTGACTCTTCGCATTTCTCTTAATCTTTAATTGACATGGGACAGTGGAAATACGCAATTATTGTTCATAAAATCGGGATTATTTCGTAACGAGATTGGGTCATACTGTGTTTTCCTTTGTGTTATAAAATTAACAATTTATAAATACGCATTATCTGCTGCCCTACCGAATATCGCAGAGATTTTGGAGTGTACAACGAACAACATACCTTCGGTCAAATTACTGGGATATCAAGGATAATCACGCATCTGGCGTGGCTGGTTTTTGTTTTCTTCCACTAAACTGGAGCCAACAATGGACAACGAGTCGTGGGCCTGTGCGTCGGTGGAGAAGGACCTGACCCGAGTCGTGACCAAGCTGGAGCAGCTGCACGAGAACGCTTCGGCGGATATCGGGGACATTGCCACGTTTATGTCGGAGCTGGTCAAAGTGCTGGGCAAGGCGGAGCAGGCCGTGACCACTCTGAACTCGAGCACACAGGTGAACCCGACGCCAGCCAGCGTGGACGATCCCATGGGCGACGGGGTTAGCATGCAGGTGGAGACAGAACCCACTGCTCCGCAGCGCCTCACCGAACGTCAGATGGAGATCATCAGAGACGCCATTGTTAGGTGCAACGATCGGGTGCAGAAGCTGTCTACGGACCACCGCGACCTGCACGGCTCCATTTCGAAGATCGGCAAAGCCATTGACCGCAACTTCAGCGCTGACTTCACCTCTACAATGCGCGTGGACGTTCTGCAGAACGAGGAGAACCTGATGTTGCTGAACAAGGCTATCGCCAAGCATTACTGCCGCCAGGGCATGGATGAGGTGGCCCGCACCCTAATCCGTGAGTGCAAAATGCCAGAGACTCACGCCCAGGATGTGTTTGACTCGGAGCGGGAGTTTGCCGCTATTTATGGAATGTGGGTGAAGATACAGAAGAGGGATCTTACCGATGCCCTCAAGTGGGCCAAGATTTACTCGCAGCAACTGAGCGATCGGCACTCGTTAATAGAGTTCCGGCTGCACCGCATGCGCTTCATGCAACTGGTGTCCTACGGTCTCGACTCACAACGCGAGGCCATTAGCTATGCCCGGCAAAATTTCGAAAAGTTCGCAGTGCGCTACGAGCACGAGATAGCGAATCTGATGGCCAGTTTCATATATCTGCCTAGTGGGCTGGAAAACTCGCCGTACAAACACTTCCTGGGCCAAGAGATGTGGACCGAGCTGTCGTTCATATTCCTCAAGGACGCTTGCCAGCTGCTGGGCATCAGTAAAAACTCGGCTCTGTCCGTCGTGGTGAACGCCGGATGCACTGCCCTGCCCGCCCTGCTCAACATCAAGCAGGTGATGCAGTCGCGCCAGGTGCTGAGCATGTGGAACGGTTGCGACGAGCTGCCAATTGAGATCGACCTCCAGCCGGAGTTTCGCTTTCACTCAATCTTCGCCTGCCCCATCTTGCGCCAGCAGACCTCCGAGGACAATCCGCCAAAGAAGTTGACGTGCGGCCATGTCATCTCGAACGACGCCCTCCACAAGCTCAGCAATGGCCACATACTCAAGTGTCCCTACTGCCCGGTGGAGCAGAATGCCGAGGAGGCTGTTCGCATCTACTTTTAAGACAACATCTATGTATTCTTCACCCTATGATAATCACCACTGCTTGTATAGCCTTCGGTTCAGTTCGGTTCGGTTCAGGTAGTTTGAGGATGGGCCTGGATTGGGTGGGATTCGTTTTGTTGGTTGGCCGACTTTCCTTAAAGTTCATAATCATTTAAATAGTTTGCTTAGATATGTGTTTTTAGACAAATTCGCAGAGCGGAATCGAACTTCCTGCGCCGTGTTGTGCATGTGTCCCACATCCTAACGAACCACTTAGTTTTAATAAATATATATACTGTGTATTTAAATCCATCGACTTATGAATTTTTATATATAAAATCCACGTTTATATATTCTCATAAATCATCCAAACCACACATTCTAGTGCCTATGCTTGCGCTTGTGCTTATCGCTGGTATGTTTCAAAGGTGACTCTTCTCTTCGCGCAGACCGTGAGGCGTAGGACGTAGGAGACGTTGACCTCCGTGAGCTCCGGGAGCTGCGCGAAGATCGCTCCGAGTACCGCTTAGGGGATCCGGACGAACTGCGAGACCGATTGCGTTTGGAGGACTTGGAGGAGCGGGAGTTATCCGGCGAGTAGTCGCGACGCTTAGTTTCTGCGTTGGCGTAGGGCGAGTGCGACCTTTTCAAGGAGCTGCTGCTTGACTGGGCGGGACTTTCACTGTGCTTGGAACTCTTTGATTTCGCGTGCACGTAGCTCAAGGGAGACTCCACGACAGAATCTGATCTGGAGTCCTAATTTCGGGGTAATAAAAACATTGAAAAATATGTACTCTGTAATTTCAGAGGACTCACCTGTTTAAGCAATCGCTTTCGGAAGTACTCCACTTGCTCAGCCACCGACCACCCAGGTTCCACTCGCCGTTTGCCCGACTCCAATTCGTCCTGATATTGAATGGCCTTCAGTTCAATCTCCCGCAGCTTCTGGCGTTTCTCATCGCTAAATTTCTGGGAATTGTCGTCATCCTCGCTGTCCTCGTCGGAGCTGAAGAACTTTGGTGGATCCGGCGGATCGAGTGTGTCCCATTTGCTGGTAGTAATAGCCTGGGCTTCAACTTGCTGGGGGTCAACTGTCTCCCACTTCGAGGGTATAAATCCCGGCATTTTAACATGCGGCCTAGTTTCTTTTTCGAGGGGCACACCGTCAAAGTCCTCATCAACTGGAATTACAGAATTCTTAGCAAATAGTGAATTTGGAAATACCAAAGCAAACACTTACGTGGTACGCCGTCTATTTCATCCAGATATTCGTCCTTCTTCGGCGTTCCTCTCTGTGGCGTGGCAGCATCTGGTAATGCCCGCTTTAGTGCACTTTTGAGCAGAGCAGCACCATCCAACGGCACACCGTCCAAGTCCTCGTCATCCTTCTCCTCTCCGGAGAGTGGGGCTCCATCGATATCTTCCTCCAGAGCCTCCTCAGATGGCGTTTCCTCTGCCTGAGGCGAAGTACTGACTGGCATTACGTACTGAAAACAAAACAACATAAAGATAGAGAACGAGACTACGATGAAGGAACTCGTCACGAACCGGTTTGCCCAAAAATTTGGCTCTCAGCTGAGCCAAAAACTCTTTGGGATAGATTGTCCATTCCTCCCAGGTGTGAATGACACTGCAGACTCTGGACTTAAAACCTTCCGCTTTCAGTCGACTCTCAATGTTCGAGTAATAGCTGTGCAGATTTTCACATATATCCATCAACTGTTTCTCCACTCTGAAGACGACGTTTTCATTAGACAACTGCCAGAAGTGCGAATGAAATTGTGAATAGGGAACTTACGATTTACGAAAGAACGATGCATTGGCCACCTTAACCGTGCAGTTGTGCAGTATATCTGAGATCAGATACAATCGAGCAATCTTCTTTGATGCCGGCGTGTTAAGACTGACCAGAGATTCGGCGATGCATTCGCATATTTCGTCAGCAGCATCAGCATGTTCAATGCAGAAGATCATTGCATCCCCAATGCGGGCTCGTTCCGGAGTTAGGTGTCTAATCAGATCCTCAAGCCGATCACGTTGACTGTTGAAGAATGAGAATTAGGTACCCTGAAAAAATCTCTTCGCCGGAACATACGCATTGGACAAGGCACCCTTGTGCACCACAGGAGCGTCGGGATCCACAACAAGCTCATCGGGCATTCCCTGGGTGTAGAAGTTGGCAATCGGAGGCTTCCATACCGGTCCGTTCTTAAACATTCGGAACTCATTCTCTTTCCACTCATTAGGCGTGTCTCCTTGCAAAAGAGAGAAAAGCTTCCACCGGTAGTAGATGTGAGCGGGACTTTCATTATCGAAGAGAAACGAGAACAATGGATTCTCCATTTCACGAATCATGATCAAAGCCTCAAACATTGGTCCCTCGCGGATGACAAACTCAATCATACGATGGATAACGTTGAGCACGGCCCTGTGAAAGGTACACAATCCATTTAGTGCCAATAAAATACAAAGATCTCTTTGAGCTGCCCGTACTTTTCTGTGGGAATGTGGACCTTGACGACGCATTTGGCGAGTATCTAATATAAACAAAATGTATAAGACGGTATTTTCCATGGGGAAACTCTTATGTGGTTACCCTCTCCATATTTTCCTTGTCCTCCTCTTGATCAAATTCCTTGTAGTTCTTCTTGGGCAAAACGTCAGCTTCGCTTGGAGGCGGCTGGGCATTAAAGGGCAGGCCAGATGGAGGCGGCGGAAGTGTCATCTCCAGCAAAGCTTGTGGAGCAAATATGGGAGTGTTCATTATGGGCACAGTCTTTCCTATGAACGAAATAAAGATAAGACAATTATAATTTTGATTGAATATTGGGACGTAGGTTTGAAATCACCGAGTGCTTTCTTGGGCACTCCTGATTAATAAAAACTTTATACTTTACCCCATCCCAAACGCATTTCATAACCCATGATGTAGCGACCGTTGAGGGTTCTGAGCGCCCTTTCAGCATCCTTGCGACTCATGTACGCCACAAAGCCGCAGTTGCGACCCCTCTGCTTTTCCTCTTCGGAACGCGGCCACATAATCTTGATGCTAGCCAAGGGGCCATAGCGCCCAAATATTTCCATGAGCTGTTGTTCGGATATCTTGGGATTTAAATTGCCCAGATAAAGGTTGGTGGTGTTCGGATCGCCGGTATCAAACGATCCAGACTCTCGTGAGCTGTTCGACGCCTGTGAGGTGGTAGATGCACTGCTGCTTGGCGCCGCGGCCGCTGGCTGCTGAGCCGGTGGTGCGTGGGATACGGCCAGATGCTTGTACTTATGTCGCTCCTCACGTTCCTCTTGAATCCTGAAATTATAGCTTATATTAGTGAACTCTATTGGACATCTGTGATTGTTTTGTTTACTGTCTCAGCTCCTCCTTGAACAGCTCCAAGTTGCTCTTCTTCTTTTCCTGGTTTTTCTTCTTCAGCGGTCCAGGATCCTTTTTGAGATCCGAGGCCAAAACTTTAGCGTACTCCTCAGCCTTCTCTGCGGAGCTCTTCTCCAGCAGCTTGGAGCCGGGCTTGTAAAGCTTCCCCTTCTCCGTCTTGTCCTCGCGCCGTGATCCCGCATCGTACGTGCCGGCTTTCACCCACACCTTGGAGGAGGGTGTGGGCGCGTCTTGAAACGTCTCCACGAACTCAACAAAGGCCTGAAAAGAAACCGAAAGGGGTCCTAGCAGTAAAGTAGGCTGGTGGTGGTATCAGTCACTTACGTGTGCCGCAGCAGCCGCATCCTCCTTCTTCTTTTGCTCCTCGATCTCCTTTTTGGACAACTGCCGCTTCGAGAACGTGCCCACCGTAAAGGCCTCGAGCTTTTTCTCGCTTATTCGCTGAAAATAAAACCTGGTTTTAGCTGCTGGATTCCAGATCTTCAGGGCTCTTACCTTCATGCTGGCCGAGGTAGCAGCCGCCGCCTCCTTCGTTTTATTTACGGGTTTACTCATTTTCCGACAATTTATTTCTTCATTTTCCAGAGATACAGCGGATATGCGAGCTAGTGTGGCCACAGCGGACGAAGCAGTATAAGTATGGCCGTTTGCCGCAACTCACGCACGGCACAACGATAGCTGCAGAAGTCCCATCGCCAACGCAGCGCTATGTAAATTACTACTTTTTATTATAGTTTTATTTCCCTAAATAGATGCAAAATGGACATCTGCCGCTTGTGTTTGCGAGGAGTAAGCGGCGCCCAGATGTGTCTGCAGATCTTCGATGCGGAATCGGCGGACAACAAGGTGGCGGAGGTGCTGCGACAGCATTTCTGGTTCGAGGTAAGGCTGGCTGCCCTCACCTCACCCATTTACCCCAGTCCCCAGTTTTCACGGGACTTTTCGTTCCTGGTGTGATCCTGATCCGATCTCCCCGCCCTCAGGTGCTGCCCAACGACGAGATATCGAAGGTCATCTGCAACGTCTGCTGGACGCAGGTGTCCGAGTTCCACCAGTTTTACGTGTCCATACAGGAGGCACAGGTAATTTACGCCACCACCTCCAAGTTCAAGCAGGATCCGGAGATGGTGAACACCTCCTGGCCGGAAGAGGTGCTAATGCCGGCTGATGTGCTGGCCGTGGACAACGATGTCAGTGCCCAGCTGAACGTGAATCCACTGGATGAGCTCGATCTTGGCCAGAGCCTTTCCCCAGAAGACAGTAAAGTGGACATTAAAACTGAGCGGGAGACCCCCGAATTGGATTTTGGGGCAGACGACACAAACAATGATGATCGCGACGATGACTACGAGGATGAAGACGATGGCGATGACGGTGAGGACCTGATTGTTACCAGAAGTGGTCGCAAACGGAAGCGGGAGGTGGCTAAACCTGCCAAAACGAAAAGGACGGGAGCGGCGGGCAGGAAGGTCAAGGACAAAATTGTGGCCAAGCGCGGGCCAGCAAAGAGAATATTTAAGATGGAACGTTTGCCTCCGTTCTGCAAAGAGGACGAAGAACTAATCAAGCGCTACATAGTCATGGGCTGCGAGCTGTGCATATTTTTGGCCGAGGACTTCGATGGCATCCGCGAACACTTCAAGGAGAAGCATCCGGACGAGCGGCCGTACATCAAATGCTGCGGACGTAAGCTCAACAAGCGCTGTCTTATCCAGGAGCATGCAAGAAGACATGAAAACCCCGAGTATATCAAGTGGGTCTTAATTTAATTCCTTTGTCGGCTTACATACTAATTCACCTACATATCTTTCTCTGCAGATGCAAGGACTGTGGCAAGGTGTTCGCCAACTCGAGCGTGCTGCGCGCCCACTGGCTGGTCCACCACGTGCCTGACGAGGAATGCGACTTCCAGTGCGAGGACTGTGGCAAGCGCTTCTCACGCCGCAATCTGCTCGAGCTGCACAAGGGCTCCCATGTGCCTGTGAACGAGCGCAAGTTTATTTGTCCTCAGTGTCCCAAACACAATGCGTACGTATTTCCCTCCATGCCTTCTGGACAGTACGCTAAATGCTAAGTAATCCTTTTCTCCCCCAGTTTCGCCACGGAGTATCACATGCAGGTCCACATCAGCATGCAGCATCGCAAGGCGGCCAATATCTGCCATGTCTGCGGCAAGACGATTAAGGATAAGGCCGTTTTCGAGAAGCACGTTCGCCTGCACTTCGAGGAGAGCGGCCCACGTATCAAGTGCCCGCGACCGGACTGCGAAAGCTGGCTGAAGGACGAGGACAACCTTAAGCAGCATTTGAGGCGCCACAACGACGAGGGCAAACTGTTTATTTGCGCGGAATGTGGCAAGAGCTGTAAGAACTCTCGGGCACTGATCGGCCATAAGCGCTACTCTCATTCGAATGTGATCTACACCTGCGAACAGTGCGGCAAAACATTCAAGAAGGATATCAGCCTCAAGGTAGGATCGAAAGAAGTTTGAATCGTATTTTTATTAAACTAAACATTTCCATCGGCTGTATTTCCAGGAGCACATGGCACAGCACACTGGCGAGCCTCTGTACAAGTGTCCCTTCTGTCCGCGAACTTTCAACTCCAACGCGAACATGCACTCGCACAAGAAGAAAATGCACCCAGTTGAGTGGGATATCTGGCGTAAGACGAAGACTGGTAGTTCCCAAAAGATCCTGCCCAGCGCCCAAGTCGCCCAGATGTTCAGGGACGATGCCGATGCCGCAGCTATTGCCAATGACTATTCAGCTTAGGCCTAGGATTGCTTAAGGAAATCGTTGCACAGAACCATTGCTTAGTTTTTGATTTACCCCTTGTTTAAAAACAAAAAATATACAATAGGACTTATTTGAAACTAGGCCTTTTTTAATTGATCATAAGGGCGATAAATTGAACGGTAACAGCCAGAAATGATTCAGGAAATTAAAATTACAATTGATAAAGTTTAAGTATACAGTTGTGCAAATTTTAAGGTTGTAGGGGATGCCAAACATTTAAATTGATTGGTCTAATAATAACACGTTTAGTTCTTTAAATCCTTTATTACTACATTTAAAACGATAACTAACTTTGAAAGCCTAAAAAAAATAACGAATTCTAGTGACCCTGATTGCACAGAAACGCCATCAGTGCCATGTCGCGCACCTCCAACGTAACGCGGCCGCGGTGCTGCGTTAAAAGGTACGAGTCCTGCAGCCTGTGCGTCAAGTATAGCTCCGATGACTCCTGCATCACCTGCAAGGCTCCTTCAGTGACCCTCATCCGTAAATGGCTCAACTCAGTCATAATTTCTCGCACCAATCTCGAGAACGGCAGCCGGGGAATTAGCAGACCGGGATGTGACTGCAGCCGGCGGATTTCCTGCTCCATTTTTTTCATGCGGCTCATTGGTTTGCGCGTCTTGCGTCTCTGAGCTCCTCTGGCTGCTACCGGCTGGGCAATGCTTCTCTCCTGCCTTTGACTGGTGCTCTGACGAGTCTGCGGCGACCTGCTTACCGGAGAGCGATTTTCGAAGTCATCATCGCTGGTAGAGCTTCGGTTGACTGCTCGGGATCTCCGGACTGTGGAAGTATCTTTTCGCATCGTCGAGCAGCGCCGATTAGTGGCGTCCTGCAGTGTAAGCTGGCTGGTGGTGAATTCTAAGCCGTAGTCCGTGGCGTCGTCGGGCTCTGGCGAACGGAAAGCCGTGCTGTCGTCGTCAACGTCTCCTAGAGATGCCTTGGGTAAATGGGCCGGACGCCTGGGAGCGCCATTTTTTGGCGGTGGTCGCATACGAAAAATCAAACAATTAAACGCTTAAAATAATTGTTTGTTTTTGAAGGCTTCCCGCTTTTTTTTTTTTTACAGTGGGACCGAACTCGGAAAAACGATTTGAGTCAGAGCTGGAAAAATCTCTGATATTATCGATTACTATTATTATTATTATCGATTAGCGGCAAGCACCTAAATATATCGACACCTAACATACCTATCGCGATATTGATATCGGTATATCATTTAAACTATTCTAAAGCCGTTAGTGTCAAAATGCAAAGCTGATAGTAAATATGAATCCTTTAACATTAAAAGCTTTGATCTTTTTCACCTGAAGCAATTTGTACACTTTTCAAATCGAAGTTATTCAGGAATCAGGAATCAATAGAATAAGTGTCCAAAGTTTTGCTATGTTATTTGATAATGCTTCAAGGCAAAATAGATCTAGGGCTGTGCAATTTTACTATAAAATGTGATACGAGATTAAAAAATTAATGAATATGGTATTCTCATTGAATAAATTTAGTGTCGAACGCAATATTCGTAAGCATTTAATTGTTTTCTAGCAATTATTAGATTTCAAGAAAATCAACCAAAATTAAAACATTAAAAGGCGACTACAAAAGCGGTCGCTTTTAAAAGAAACTATACAAAAATGGATTTCAGATAAAAAACCATAAGATTATATAAATCTGACTAACTTGGAAATAATATTCCTTAATGTATCTGATTAATGTTATGTACAAATACTTTTGATTCCCGTATAACAAGCCATTTTTTAATGTCTCACACGACACCAAAATAAACAATGAAACAATGAATTTTTAAAATTTATATAAATATATATTTTAAAATGATTTTCCAGGGAGCTGTGGACTGCAGGGTTTAGAAATTTTAGACATCATCGTAGCACTTCCTCCACCCAGTCATATTCATAATGTGGAGTATTTTTATCCCTCGCTCCTTACAAGAGGCATCAGGTGGCGGAACACAACCATCCCAGATATAAACTAGTCTAAATGATTTGTCAATATTTATGTCTGTGTATATTATACATTTTTTCTTGCTTCACACTTATTTACATTACTGGCGCTCCTTGCGCTTAAACATGTTGCTGAGGCGTCGCTTAGGTGGCGAGTTCTGCAATTAAACAGCCGACAAAAATATAAGGAACAAGTTGTTGTAGGAAGAGTATTGAGAGATTTGAACTATTTTGGTTTTTCTATACCCAAGCCCGCACCATGTCCACCAGCAGCGAAAACAGAGCCACAGCGACCGAAATCCCCAGCACAGCCGAGGCCACTCGCTGCGAGTAACTTATTGTCCGGGAGAGGGTCTCGCGAATTGACAGCGAATCCATCACCCCTGCTGGCTCCACATAAAAAGGCGCCGTGGACCTCCTCTGCTTGCACAGCTCTTCGAAACGACCGTCTTCCATCTCACTGTGCTCGTTGTCCAAAGTCAACTGGGACATGTCAGCCTCGAACTGCTGTTGCTGCAGCTGCCAGGAATCATCCACCTTAAAAGTGACGCCAATTGATCTCCTTCCTCTGCCGTCGTCCAGCACCACCGTATTTCCCATCAAGAGCTGCAAGGGCCGCCCCGAATAGGAAAGGCGGTCGGAGAGACGAACCTGGTCGAGAGGTCGGTCCTGATCGAAGTAGGCCATCCGTTCCTGGCACATTTTCCGGCGCTGTCGCATCCGCTCGCCAGAAATGCCAACCTTCAGACCTTCCGACCGGCTACTGGCCAAGACGTTGCCGTTCAGATAGAGAGGGACGCGAGCTCTGCGTTTGGGAGTGTTGGTGATCCGACGGGTATTTCCTTGTGTCATGGCTAGCAGCGCTCCATTGGATAGGTGAGGAGTTGTCTGCTGGTCCGTTGCCTCGATCTCCTCCTCATCCGAAAGGACCGCATCGCTGGCGCCGATCAGACGCTGCTGATCATAGTAGGAGCGGCTCTTGCGAGGCGTAGACGTGCAAAACACACCCGCCGCCTGACGCTGTAACCTGCGGCGCTGCAGCCTGGTCAGTATACTAGCCCGCTTGCGCTGTGGCAGCTGTGGGAGATGCCAGGGGTATTTGGTATTCGGTTGTTAACTTTCGGCTATATTGAGCCACATAGAAGCACACGGACAAGGACGACGACAATACAACATAGCCACGAGATGGAAGACATTCAATAACATATACTCAATACAATCAATATTCTATTACCCTTTGACACGTCACTGAACTGCAGTAATTTTTATTGTATTCTTTAACAGATGCAAGGCTTGAAATTTCCCTTAATTGTATTCGGACAGAACAAATTCGAAGCTCTCTCAGAGTACAGCTAAATGAAAACACTCTAGTTCGCTACTGAACGGTACTTATAAGCTGTTTTGCTTGTACATTGCAGGCAGTACGAACTTTGAGAAAACGGGACCCCCTCAACCTTCCCTAAGGGCTTTATTTTTAAGGTAATCAGAAGTAAAGTAATCTCACATTTTCGCCAGACATTTTCGTAATGGATTTGAATTAAACAAATCTGGAAATAGATTATTTCTAAATCGAAAGATAAGAGTGGGTACAGGCACCTTTTTCCCTTCCCATTTAGAGGTATAAAGTCTCTATCAAAAAAAGGAAAAGAACTAAGTGACCAGAAAATTCTACCTAGACAAGATGGTGTCCGGGTGGGCGCATGGGCATACACAATCTACCAACAACCAAAACATTGAATCTCAAAATTCTACTTGTTTCCGGATGGAAGCCTACGAACTTACCTCGTCCCGGGGTAGGCCGCTGCTGCCGACGCTGAAGCGCGTGGTCAGGAACTTGAACCGCGCCGGTGTCTTGGAGGCGTTGCTGTGGTCGCCGAACTCGCGCAGAACCTCGCGAGGCGGCTCTGAGCTGCCGAAAGACAGCCGGCCTCCGTTCTTGCTTGGCGTGGGCGGTCCTGGACGCTTGTAGTGGGTGCCTATAGACTTTTTACGCGTCGCGTTCCCCGTAGAACTGAGTAGAGCGCACATGCTGTCATCCAGACTGTGGGGTCCATCCTACAAATGAATAAATAAGCAATCTTTAAAATAAAGCAGGACATGTTAAACGATAGACAAAGACTGGAGTATTAGTTGGCACAGAAGTAACCTATTACACAAGACACACATTTAACATACAAGAATAACAAGAGCCCAAACGGAACAAAACAGACATTGCAAACACTGGACTTTACATTTCACACGGGACAACTGCTCACAAAGAGGTAGAAGCTGGAGTTCGAGCCTATTGATGGGTCTTGATCTCTTAGAGAGATAGAGAATCGGTATTTAAGAGCATGAAAATATTCTGTATTATTTGTTTTATGGCCGTCAGTTGTCCTTAATTATTTACACAATGGATTATTAAGTCTATTTATAAGTGGTCTTCAAAATGTCTGGTAAAAAAAATATTATTTTGTTGACGAGTTTCGCGTACTGCGACTGGGCAGAATCGATTCTCGCGCGTAGGCATCTCGGGTAGATAAGGCAAGCTTCATGCGCCATATTAAGCAGAATGGACTCTCGGGCCACGGTCTGAGCACCAGTGCTATGAAAAACACTACTTCCGCAGGCGATTGTGCCAGATTCTAGCCCATTGTGCCCTCTTGGCTGCTGGCTGCGCCTTCAGGGGTGTCCCGCTTGAGCTGGTCCTACTACCGATAGATCTGCTGCTAGTGGCGCTAGTGCTTACTTTGAGATCTTCGTCCTGGCTGCTTAGATCGTACTGGGCCGCATAGGTACTCTTCAAATGTGGCGGCTGCAACGAGTTTCGATAGTTCAACTCCTCGGCCCTGTGGTAGAAATAAAATATAATTTAGATTGATGCTATTATAAGTTGAAGTATAAGATAAGTTGCTGATCCGCTTACGTTATATCCGGAATCCGACCCAGCTTCAGGTCCGTCAGGTAGGTATTGTTGAATACTTCGCCCTCTTCGTCCTCCATTGCCAGATTGGAGGATGGGGCATTGGGCCGCTTAAAGGGCTGCCAGTCGTCATTTGCCGCCGATGAGCCGACAGAGACAGTAACCATGGGGGCGGATGCAGAGGCCTTGGGCACGCTGAGGGGCTGCATCTGAAGATGACTGAGCTTTGTGCTTATTATCGCGTTCTGCTTCTTTTGCTCCAAGATTTTCTCGTTGAGGCGGACAATCTGGTTGGACAGCTTGCGCGTGTGCTCTTCGTACTTGGCATTCTGCAAGGAAATGGAATTATTAAACCTGACTTCTTCGGGAACTCTGGGAACTTTTACCTGCGCAGACAGGGCCTCGAGCTCCGCCTTGTTGCTGGCCGCATCCCGCTCCTGCTTCTCCTTCATGCGGGTCACCTCCGCGGTGTACAAAGAGCGCTTCGGTTGGTGTGTACCAGTGACCATGTGGTTACATATGTGGAGTGAGTGTGTGGTATGCGAGAGTGATTGAGACAAAAGTGAGGACAGCAATAACATATGAAGAGCAGGCGCAACGCAAATGCAACGTTTCAGAGAAGGCATGTGCATGTTGCAAGTTTATTAAATATAAGCTACGTACGTACATACATAAGACTCTTAAGACAGTAATAACAGAACTACAAAGGACAAATATATACAAGGAATGGCCATTACAGCTACAGGTCAGCCTAAAACTGGCTGGGGTTGCGGTAGTGGAACTCGAGGTCAACGTCATTGTGGTACAGTATCATATGCAGGATGCCCATCAATATTGCCTGTGCACTGGCCAGGAACAACACCATGCGCGTGCTTATGCAGCGGCGGACGCGACCACGACCACGGCATAGAATGCGAACTCGGCGCGGGTGTGGTTGGACGATGTTCCCGGCCTGTGCCGCTGCTTCTGCGGTTGCTGCTATCATTGCATTTGCTGCCCCTCTTGAGCCGCTGTTCCTGACAACGCCAGGAGCACGCGGGTCGACCGTCAGGTGCGTCTGGGTCTTCGGGCAGCAATGGGAACCGGAGGGATTAGGGATCGGGTATGAGGATTATTTCGGGATTGGTGATTTTTCGGCGGAATTGAATGGAAAGAGAGGTGAGAGAGGGAAGAAATGATTTTAGATTCCATGTTATGACGATTGAAGAAATAAGTAACATTGGACAGCCATTGTTGGAGAAGGCCTTAATGAAGCAAATTCTTGAAAGCATTCCCAAGACGAAAGGGTTTGTATTGTTCTCAGTGAAAGCAAATACATCAACATGCATACATATTTCAAATGAATTTTGAACACCTGCAAAAGCAGCTTTAATGGCACATACACAATTATAACACTACCAACAATAACATCCACCCCTAGCCTTAAGTTAGTAAGTAAAGCACAGAAGCAAAGATATGCACAATCACGAGTAAAAAATCCAACGAGACTTTGCTATTCCCCAGATGTCAGAATATTATTAATATTTGCCAGGCATTGTCATTAAATTAAATAACTTGTAAATTAAAAAGAAGAAAGTTATTCCTTGCAGTTATGTCGCAAATGGAGCAGAATTCCATAGTCAATATCTATTTACAGCTTGATATACTATAAGGTCTGATATACTATAAGGTCTTCAAATCCTAATGAAATACAGACTTTTTACGACGGATAATAAATAAAGCATATATTCAGTCATAATCAGTTTTCTTTAAAATAAATACTATTAAGTTAATTTGGTCCTTTCAAGTATATATATTCTTGGTCTACTTTGGTGTGAAAACTGTATAGATATATAATAAATAAATCTGTATAGATATTGGATAGATATATCTATATAATCGAGTGAACATAATATATAAATATATATATTTGCTAATACAAATGTGAGATAATAGACAAGAAAGTGTCTGTCCATGAATGGTGCAACATTGATTTGTTGGCCACTAAATAGCCATGATTAGCTAGATTAAGCCACAAAGCTACAGAGAAATTTACCGACTCTAGAAATAGGACAGACATAGGGGGCTTTAGGGGCTTTGATCAAGAGTAATCATTAAGATAGCTTATTGATATGTTCATACTAGAGTGATTGCCTTGCAAACTTCAGATTTCTTGCAATGGTTCAAAACCAATATATGAATACAAAGGATAACCAAATAATAATTCCAATTATCGACATTTAAAATATTTTCGATCATCTGGGGTCAGCAAAGTGGAGAAGGAATACAAAGGCAGAAACTAATCTCAAGTTGGAAGCATAGTGCAGCCGCTGAATGAAAAAGCTGAATGCATTTAACACACATCTCGACCAGAGCGGGCATTCCACCTTGGCAGAACTCTTTTTGAAGTCAGATGGGCTTTTAAATACTCTACACTGACATACCATCTTTGTTTTCATCTTGTCGAGCTTGCCCTCCATCTCCAGACGCTGATCTTTCATCTTCTGCTCGCAGCGCAGTATCTCGTCCTTGGTCTCGCGATACTTGGCCTGAAGGATTTTGCAGTCCATCTTGCTTTTGGCCATCTCCTGGCGCAACTGAGGAAGTTCCTCGTCCGCCGCGGTGGCGGTGCACTCCTCCTTGCTATATGTTTTGCACAGATCCGGTGGGGCCTGGGCCTGGCTGGCGGCCTGAAACTCGGCCAGCTGCCCCTCAAGGGATTCGATACGACGCTGGTAGTGTTGGTCTCGTTCTGCGGCCTCGGCGCGCTCCAGCTCAATCTCCCGCGTCTTCTCATCCAGCTCGTAGTATTGGGTATCCTGCACCAGCCGAGCGCTATTTAGCTCCTGCTGGACTTCAGATAGTTTGCTGGTGATCTCATCTAGCTCCTCCTTAACCTGGTTGTGCCCTTCGACCTCAGACTTCAGTTGACATTGCAGTTCGGTAACCATGTTCTGCGTGGTGGACAATTCGTTGGCCTGTTCTGCTATCTGGCGCTTGCGCTGCTCTATATCTGAATTGAGGCCTCCGATCTCCAAGTTAAGGTGCACCTTCAGCTTCTCGGCTTCCGCTAGCTGGTCACTCAGCTGACGCGCTTTGTGATCCTGGGTCTCCCGCAATTTCTCCAGCTTGCTGATGCGCTCGTAAGCAGCGGCGCTTTTTGCTTCGGCTTCGACGCGCAGCTGCTCCATCATCGCCTTCTCGTGCTGCAAACTAGCCGCTAGTTCGACCTGTGCGAGTTCGGCCTGTGACTTTTGTGCCGCCCTTGCCTGGGCGAGTTCTGTAGCGCTGCTTAACTGGTTTCTTAGTTGGGATGTGACCTCCTGTTCGTCCGTGAGCAATGCCTGCAGACGGCGGAGCTCTCCGGAGTGTTCGCCAATCAATTTTTCTATCTGTTGAGCGAGTTGCTGCTCTTTGCCATGTAAATCCTTAATTGTTTTCAGGTGATCTTGGTTATCCCTTTCTCCATGTGATAAAAGTACACGAAGCTTTGCCATCTCTTCTTCGCATTGGTCTCGAGCTTTGGTCGTCTCCGCCAATTGTGCCCTATACTTGCTGATCTCTTCCCTTTCGGTCATTATCGCCTGGCGCTGCTGATCTACCTTAAATTGGGCGTCCTTCAGCTTAGTGCTGATGACCTCTAGCTCTTCTGTGTGATCCTTGTCCAGACGCGAAGCCTGAGACTCCTTCTCCGCTAACTGCTTCTCGAGTTCTTGGCAGCGCTCCTCAAAGTCTGAGTTTGAAGTACGTAAGTGTTCGATGTGCTCTTCTAACATGGATATCTTCGCGCACAGTTCTATTAATCGATCTTGCAATACCTGGTGCTCCTTGGCGCTCGCTGACAGCTTAGTGGCCTTTAGCTTGTCCGATGCGCTCATCTCAGCCAGGCTCGACTTGCACTTGGCCAGTTCGTTTGTTAAACGCTCAACTTCACCGTTGACTGTCAGCAGCGACGTACTCATGTCCATGTGGAGGTTTTGCAGCTTGGAGTTGTCATCGATCAACTTCTCATTCACCTGCTCCAAGTTGTCGATGGTGTCATTCAGTTGCTTTAGCATGATGCTGCTGGCTTGATCATTTGCCAGTTGTTCTTGCAGTTTGGCCGCCTGCTGCTTCCCAGCCGCGATCTCTGCGTCTTTAGCGACCAGCGTGGAACGTACCTTCGCGGCACTAACTTCCAGGGAGTGCGTGAAACGCATAAGCTGAGTCATCCTAGAAGCTCGCTCCTTACTCTCCTTCTCGAGCACTGAGTCATACTGTCGTTGAAGCGCGTCCAGCTGTCCACGCAACTTATCCGCCGTCGCCTGTAGTGTTGCTACTTCCTGAGATCGGTAACGGAGGGACAAAGCGAGCTTAGACTCGAACTCCTCAAATTCAGGCAGCTGAAAACTATCCTCAGATTTAACCAAGATATCGCCGTTAAGGAGCGCAGTGATTCGGGCTAGGAAGCTCTGCATCTTCTGCTGAGAATTGAGCAGCTGGTTGTTGAGATCAGTCTCGATTTCGTCAACGTATTGCAGATTGCACTGCCGCATTGTTTCCATTTGCTCGTTTGCCATCAACAGTTCCTGTTGAAGGTCTGCCTGCTGCTGATCGTGGCTCTGCTGCACACTCTGCTGCAGCTTCACGCTTAGCTGCAGACGTTCCTCCAGATCCTGAGATTCCTTCTTGGTCTGCGCATGCTCCAGCTTCAAGGCATCGAGTTGCTGCCGCACTTCATCCCTGGCGATAATCACTTCGTTTACTTTCCGAAGCGTGCCCACCCAGTCGGACTCATCCAGGTGACTGAACAACTGACTCATATCTGAGGTTTGGGCCACCAGCTGGTCCCGGCACTGGGCGTACTTGTTGCGCACGTACTCCTGCCGGCGCTGCTCCTGCTGTAGCTGGAAGACTCCGCTATTTCGTTCTGTGATCAGAGAGTTGGTGCGACTCTCGAGAGTTTTGTTCTTGTCGCGCAGCTCCAATAGTTCACTGCCCAGTTGAACCATCTGTTCCTCTTTCTCTGCCAGCTGCAGCTTGATCTTCTGCAGGTGCTTATCCGCTTCGGCAGACTTATCATTCGCTTGGTTAAGGGATTGGAGAAGCCTGTCGTTTTGGGACTGCAGTTCCTGCTTGCTGGCTAGATGACTACACAGCATCTGCTCGTACTTTGCGTTGATTTCGTCCAGTTCCTTGGCATGGTCACGACCCTTTTCGAGTAGCTTTGCAAATTGTACCAAGGCTCGGTCGAGCTGCTGGCTCTTCTCTTGTAGCTGGCTTTCGCGCAGCTCATTTAGCTGCACTGACCTAGCCAACTCCTCCTTGACAACACAAACGGCCGACCACAGCTGTGAAGAGTGATCTTCTGACACAGATGACATCGACAACCCGTGATCCTCCAGGATGCCCAATAGGGCATTGCTTGTCTTCTGGAGCTCTTCTTTCAGCTCGAGGTTCTCATGCTCCTTTTCCCGCAGCTGCTTATCAATCACAGAGTCGGCCAGGTTCTCGGGCGTAGTGTTTGGCGACATTGGCAAATCGAGCAGATCGGAGGAAGAGTTGAGCACCTCGCGCCGATTGTGGAGCTCATCGCGCGTGACTTGCAGGCACTTCTCCAGCTCCTGTTTGTCACTTTCCAAGCTATTAATCTGATCAGATTTGGTTGACAGTGCTTGTGAAAGCTCTTCCTGGCGGACCTCAAGATCCCTGATGCGGTCCATGCACACCACCAGTTGTTCCACCGATGTTTTTACCTATTCAAATGTAAAAGAATTTATTTAGCGCTTTAATTAAACCTACACAAATAATAATATGGCTAAGCCAATAAAATGTATGGAAATCGAATACAACCAATGTTTTCTTTTGGAAGTGTGCTATGTACTTCTTATCTACATACATAAATGTTTTATAGATCTGTCAGGTGAGGCAGGTAGTTTTATGTAGTATCCTACCTTGCTTCGCAGCTCTGAGTTTTCGATGCGCAAATCCTGCAGCTTATCACGGGTCTCCGTTAAAATTGCCTCCTTCTGGCTGATCTCCTTTAGCAGGCTACACTTCAACTGAAGTTCAAAAAAAGTTTATTAGTTTATGGTTCGAGCTACCTGCTACCACATGGATCATCATGTGACAGTCTACCTACATGATCGAACTCATTTGGCACGTATTTTCGAATCGAGTCTTCATCTTCATTCTCGTCGGAGTCCTTTAATTTAGCTAGTTGCATTTTTTTCACCTTGTTTTCTGTGGATAGGTTATTTTATATAAGTTAGTTAAACGATTTTGCCGAAGAGCTACAATGGAGTTATAGCATGGAATCTGTAGTCACCTTTTCTCAATGATTTTATCAAATGTTCGTTCTCCATGATCTGCTCTTCTAGCACGTTTTTCTCGTATCGCTCCGCTTCTAGTTGCGCCTGGAGTCCCCGGACCTCTCTTGTTCTTTGTTCCAGCAGCTCTGTCTTGGGCGTCGCCGGTGGTGGCATTGTCTTTGGGGACGGGGAGGACATAGGCCCGATGCAGTCAATGGGCAGATCCGCACTATCGTCGCCAAGGCTGCTGCAGTGACCACTGCCATCGCTGTCCAGACTGAGCGAGCTGGTGGCTCGGCTTGCCTTGATCTCAGCAGCTCCCGGCGCCTGGACTACCCTGCTTACGTTGGCAATAGCCTGATGAAGGCTTTCACGCGTCAGCGGTCTATTCATCGTCTGCTGGAAGAATTCGCAGATGTACGACTGCGTCAAAGCCGGCAGCTTCTTGCAGATGCTATGGAAGGAGGCGCTGGGCTGCTTCACACACTTGTAGTGCAGAAGCAGTGAGTACACGTACAGGTAATCTGATCCGGCCAGCCGCCCCTGACCATTTAAGTGGCCATTAAACTCTGGATAAATTTCTGCAAAAATTATGACAAAATGTTAGTTCGCAGGAAAAAAATCTTAACCACAATGAAAATCTTTTGAAGACATTGTAAATAAACAATGAGACGTTAGCCAATAGTTCGCTCTTACCTTTAAGGAACGCCTGCAAGGGCGTCAACTGCCCTGAGATGGGTACATCGGGCGAGAGGTGATGTGTTGGCTGAGCCTGCAGCGCAACCTCCACCACTGGCACTGGCTCCACCTGAGCCTTTTGCACATAGTAAGCGAAGAACGCATCGATGTCGGTCAGCTCTAGTGTGATATGGTTTGTCTTCGTGAATCCGAAGGTGTGGACCTGCAAGAGTAAAGGTGATATCACCTTGCTGCCTACTGCCGGACTGCACGCCCCAGTTCTTGGCACTTACCCACTCGAGAAGGACCTTCTCCCAGCTTTGGAGGCCCATTACGTTCAGGCAGCGAAAATTTACGGCGTTCGGACGCGCACGCGAGAAGACGACGTCACTTTAACCACGCCTACCTTTGTTCAAAACTACAGGTAACAAATTTAACAGTTTTCTTTTTTTTTTTCTTTTTACACACACGATCTTTAAGCCTAGTTACCAACTCCGCAAAGATACAAAATAAACAGAGGTAATTTTATGTGACTTCACACAAACACTGACGCGTACGACTAACTTCAAATTTTGACACATCTATAACGACTACTAGATACGGAAAAAACAAAGAAGAACGCACTATTTTGATCCGTCCTTAAATTCAGAGTTAAATATGGACGCCAAGCCGATCGAGCGGGCTGGACTTCATAAATTATCGATGGAACTATCGATAACAATTATTGCGATAGTAAGCTAGATTTGACTGCATTTTGCATTATTGCATTTTGGGCAATATGCAGCATTTTCCTGTGAAAAGGTGAAGGAAAATACTCGATTAATTTCATATATTTCCTTAATCACTAAAGATGTAGCTCTTTTTTATACCATTAGATTCTTTTCCCTTTAGATTTTTTTTTTTTATCACCGCAAATAGTAAAATCAAGAGTACGATTAATAAAATTAATTTTCAACCTGGGCAAAGAATATATGATTGGAGGAGCCTTGCCTGTGAAATCTGAAGCTCCAGTTTCAAAGATTCCTGAGGTTCCAGTGCCTCCTGCGGTACTTAAGACTTCCTTTTGATGTTTAAATCTACTAATACCGGGAGCCCCCTGAGTCATCACTTGTTTCTTCACGGCGAATAAAGTCTGACTTTAAATTTAATTGTTCGCCAAATCAAATAAAAAACAAAAACGGCTTTCCATTTTAAATACAATGCAAAGTGCAATTTTAAACTAATGAAAATACCAATCTGTTTTTGCCTTACAATGATATCAATTCTGTATATCTGCAGTTATCAATTGAATTTGTAGTAGTAGTTCTAGAAGAGTGTGAAAGGTATAAAACCTTATCCTATGAATTCTTAAAAAGCAACTGGCGGTTGACCATTTTTTATCCGTAACCGGAAGGTCTTCCCTATATTTTTTAATCGTTGCCTAAAAGTATGCTGTAAAAAGTAAAAAGTAAATATGACGATGTTTGCAAAGTAAAAAGAATCGATGTAATCGATAGTTCCATCGCTGGTTTCCCAACTCTAAAAAACAGCTTGCGTGGACAAACATTTAGGAAAATGAATGTAAGTTTATTTCAAACACAATCCCATAAGAATGACCAACACAATTTTGTATTCTGTATTCCCGAACAGGAGTCCGAGATCCCCATCGACATCCATACGTTGAAGCTGCAGGATTGGCTGATCAGCCGGAGGATCGTGCCCAAGAATGTTCAGCGGGAGATAAGGGACATCCACACGAAGATAAGCAATGCCCTGCAGGACATGCCCTCCAACGAACAACTAATCAAGCTATTGGCGAATACAAGTAGGTGGCCTGTGGCCCGAAGACGTGCCAACTAATTTGGATTGGCTACCTTCTTTCAGATATCAACTACTATCATGTTAAGGAGATCATTGAGATACTAAAGCAAACGGAAAAGGACACGAAGAGCGTGTTCGGCACCTATGGCAGCCAGCGCATGAAGGACTGGCAGGAGATCAGCCGCCTGTACGAGAAGAACGCCATCTACCTGGCTGAAACGGCACAGATCTTTGTGCGAAACGTAAACTACGAGATTCCTGGAGTGCGCAAGCAAATGACCAAGCTGGAGCAACAGACAGACGAGAGCCAAAAGCGAGCCCATGATCTAAACAAACCCGAAACCCAGCTGCTGGCTGAGCACGCTGCGCTTCTGGAGCAACTGGGCGTCAAGGGTGACAATCTGCATGCTGAGTTTATAGAGGTACTAGCGGGTCTCCCCAACCTGTACAGCAAGTCACTGGACGGCATCGCCAAAGTCCAGCCGGGAATCGATCTGTACGCTGAGGTGAGCGGACACAAACAGCCGCTGCCCATTCTGAGCCACCTGGTGGAGTTCGGCAACACCACCGTGTACCAGTACATTCACAAGGAGGCGCCGCTCGCCGTGGAGGAGCCGCCGATTAGGTTGAATCTCAGCGAAGGCATCGTTCAAAAGGAGGGGGATAACGTGGCTACCGAGATCGACTTTGGAACGGATGACAATGGTGGGGGAACTTCCTCTACCGTTTCTGCTGAGATAATCGACTACGGAGATTTCGGGGGTGTGGATCTGCAAGAAAATGACGGCGGCAGTATCGACTGGGGAATCGAAAGTGCACCAGCGGCAGCTGTGGAAATTAATTTTGATATTCCCGTCGAAGAGTATGGAATCGTGGTGGAGGGAACTGGCATGGATGGCGGCACCGCCAAGGGTATGTACTTTACATGAAGGCGACCATCGCACGTCAAGTAAATTCTGTTTATGTCCTTCCTAGGTGATCAGGCGTACACCTTGCTGGACTCTCCCAACTATCGCGATCGTTTCCTGGACGAAATCTACGAACTGGAATCATTCTTACGCCTCCGGCTCTATGAGCTGAAGCAGTTGGAGTCTTCGAGCGACATCATGTTCTCGCTTATGGATAATATCGCCACCCACGATGCGGAGAGCATCAAAAAGATCCTCAACTCTGTGGAGAAAATCATTCAACAGACTTCTGATGAGCAGACGCGTCATCTCTTCCAGCTGAAGCACTCTCCAAAATATGCCAATCTGCTGGCCACCAAGCTGCAGCAAATGACCAAGGCGGTGGAGAAGCTCCGATCCACGAGGGAGGCGCTTAAGCAAAGAGCCATTGACTTGAGAGAGCAGCGACAGCAGTTGAACCCCGTCCTGGAGGAGTTGATGACCCAGACCCGTGCTCTGCAGTCCCATATCGAAAAGGACATATCGAAGCGGTACAAGAATCGAATGGTCAATCTAATGGGAGGTGTTAACTAATGTAAAGTGTTAAATGTTAAGTCTGTTAAATAAATGGGAGAAGCTGGAAAAGCAAGGACAAAAACGGTATTTCTAAATTTTTTAAAAGAAGTTTATTTATTTTGCTATTTTTATTAAATATACAAATTTTGTTTATATTGTGTTCTTTCTTTTTAATTGCCATTTTGCTTATTTTCTTTTGTTTTTTGTATCCAGAATACAAACCTAATTTTAGTGAAGTTTGTTGTTGGTTTCATTTTTTTGTGTTTTTTTTTTGTTTCTCCATAAAAGTATCCTTACACATTTAACGTTTTAAACTTTCACTTAAATATACAATTCTTATGTTGCTGAATTTGAATAATTGGTAAAACAAGAACAACTCTGTAATTAACTTAAATGTTTTGTTTGGGGCCCATCTTGAATTTAAGGAAATTCGTTTATAAAATGTGTATTAATCGAAAATAGAATTGGGGGAGCTTGAAAATAATCGGAAATGCTATAGAGCTATAGAGATATACAAGGATTGGGTGTAAAAAGCCACAAAATGTCGAGGGGGTATACATTGGGATATCAACTAGACTTAGGCACTAATCTAACAAAAGTGTGGCTGGCTGGCGGTACTCAGCAGAAAGGCTCTATAAGCATTATCAATTCGTTAACTAAATAGAAAATAACAAGCACTATCGAAAATACAATTAATTATATGGGGGGAGGGTAGGGGCCTCATGATATGGTTACAACTTTGTGTGGCGCTAGGCCCGGGCTCGAAGCGTCGTGTACTTTTGTATTGTTACTGTTTGTGATGCATGGTGCATGATGCATGACCCGATCCACGCATAAATCAATCAATCATCTACAATATATAAGGGTCTCTCGGGGTTTCCATAGATATCATATGCGCATAGCATGTATGTATGAATATAATGTTGGATTGTTTTGATTATACATCAACGTACGTATTTGTGTAAAGTTGCATTTATATAACTTGTATGGTAAAATGTTAAATAAGCATAAAATTTGTTCGAAAGTTGCTTGTGGTCTGCATTATTGTTAGTAGTTGCTTAACATTAGTTTATATGTTTCATATAATTTATATGTTTCATATAATTTGTATATATATATATTTATATATATATATTTATTATTTGTAGGTTTAATTTAGTTTTTACTTTGCTTTGCTTAGGTGCTACTATGTATATGTCTGATTTTAGTTATGTATACATGCTTGTTTATTTTATGTACTTTTTGTAAATGATTACATTTTATACACGTATCATAGCGCCGGTCGGATTAAAAGTTCTGAGCTCTTTTACCGCTCTAATCTTTATGTTATTGCTCTTAATTTCAAAAAAACGTGTGTGGATTGCCCTATCTACATACAACTCCTTGCGTCCCTCTACATCTCCACACTTCCCCCTACACTTACAATCTAAACGAACTTGTTCCGCTTCCGTTTCCTGTTTTCTGTCTGTTTCTTCAATGAAAAACATCGCCTCTCTTGGCTGGCTCTGTCCACCAGCGGTGGTGATGATGGTGATTCGGCTGCTGAGCTTGCTGCTGATGATGCTTCGACTGTCAATCGTTCTTCACTGGGTAGTAGATTAAGTCCGGTTGCTGGCCATGCGGCGGCAACTGCTGCATCATGCCACCCATCATCGGCGGCAGCACCGCCTTCGAATCGTCCCCCAGCATGGAATAGCCCACGCCGACTCCAACTCCCGTGCGGTCGTAAACGCTTCCGTGCGGCGCAGGTGGTGGCAGCAGATGCGGGTGCAATGGCGACTGCTGTTGTGCCTGCAGACCGTGGGGATGGTAAGGCTGAAAGCTGTTCTGCTGCTTCTGTTGCTCGCTGACGAGCTGGTCACTCAAATGCTGGTCGTAGGCACCTCCGTAAACGTTGCTTCCACTTCGCATTAAGCTACTAGGATAGCCTCCGGCAGCGTGATGTTGCTGCTGCGCCGTTTGCTGTTGTTGCTGCTGCTGCGGTGTCGGCGTTTGCTGCTGTTGCTGCATCAGGTCGAAATTGTACTCCATTGGCGCGGGATTTGTGTCAATGAGATTCGTGAGTATGCTGCCGATATTGTTGTAGTTGTGCGGGTCGCTTGGATTCGCCGGAACCTGGGGTTGTTGCTGCTGCTGCTGCTGTTGTTGTTGTTGCTGCGCTGCCTGTTGCTGCTGCTGTGGTTGCTGTTGCTGCTGAGGATTTTGGTTAAAGCCAGGCGCTGGCCACATATGCTGGAAGCTCATCAGATCACCAGCGAGGGCTGGATCTTGTTGTTGCTGCTGTGGTTGCTGCGCCTGCTGTTGCTGAGGTTTGCTTACAGCTTGCTGTTGTTGTTGCTGCTGCTGCGCTGGCGGCACATTCATTGGAAGCCCTAGGAACTCGGCCGAGTCTACGATGTAGAACTTGTTATCCTTGAGCTCCACTTGCTGGTTGTTGGGTGGATTGCCAAAGTTCATGTTGCCCCACGAATCAGAAGCTTGTTGCTGCAGGAACTGCTGTTGTTGTTGTTGTTGTTGTACTGGAGCAGGTTGTGGCGACTGCAGTCTCGCATGTTGGGGGGAATGCGACGGTTGTTGGTGATGCTGCTGCTGCAATTGCTGAGCCGCCGGGTGGTGGTGCAGTGGCGACCGCTGGTTGTGGCGATGCTGTTGCTGCATCATTAGCTGGTGTTGGTGGTGCATAGGCGGCATGTGGTGTGGGGAGCTAAAGTGCGGCTGCGCCTGCTGCTGTTGCAACTGCGAAGGATGTGGAGGATGGGGACTCTGCGGGGTGTGGCTCCTCAGGTGTTGCTGTTGCTGGGCGAGATGATGTTGCTGCTGTGGCTGAGACTGTTGTTGTTGTTGTTGCTGATACTGGCTGATCAGCTGATGCTGCTGATAGCCACCAGCTGGACTAGCCTCGAAGTGAAATTGCCCATCCTGACCGAAGCTATTCATGCGCTGCAGATGCAATTCTGCGGATGCTACTCGTGGCTGCGGCGGCGTTGGATGTTGCTGCTGTTGCTGTGGCTGCGGCGGCGGCGTTGGATGTTGCTGATGCAAGGCACTCTGCTGCTGTTGCTGCTGCGGCTGTTGTGGCTGCTGCTGCTGACCCGGCTGCAGTTTCTCCGCATTAAAGCTCGGATTATAAATGGAATTCTGCTGAGATTCACTCGTCGACACCGAGTGCTGCGATGTAGACGCCGTGGAGGACTGCGAGCTGTTGCTGCTGACCATGGCTGCATTAAACTGATCCTGTTGCATACACCCCGGAGTCGTGGACACAGGAGGCGGTGGCGTCGGCGTTGCTGTAGCGCCCTTCTGCTGATGCTGCAGCTGGGCGGTTGCACCTGCGGAGACGGCTGCTTGCGCTTTCGCCTTGTTCGTCGCCGCCTTTTTGCTAGCCTTTACAGGTGGCGGACCAGGCATATCCGGCAGGGAAGCCATTTCTGCTAGATAAAACAAAAATATGTTTTAAATAAGTCCATTAGACAGAATATGTATACATACCTTCTTCGTTCGCCTTGGGGAAGCGCTGCTTTCCCTTTTTAGGAGGCGGCGGCTCGTTTCCATGCGTCGTCTGTTTGTGGCGTACCAGATGCGTTTTCCACTTGAAGGTCTGCAAAGATAGCAAAGGAAATTAGTATTATATTTGGGGTTTTCTTAGACTAACTATATGCATAGTTTTGTTAATTATTTAATAGACTCTAACCTGATCGCAATAGTTACAACAGTGCGGACGTTCCTCCGAGTGCGACGGCAGGTGTCTTTGCAGCGACTTGGCCGATCCAAAGCGCTTGCCGCACAGAGTGCACTTGCACTCGGACACGTCGACGTGGGCATTGCTATAGTGCTCTTTGAGCGCGGGATATGTATAGTAGGACGAGCCGCACAGGTCGCACACATAGGGCCGTTTAACCTCGGTGTGCAGCTGCACGTGGCGCTCCAGGTTCGCCTTTAGCGTAAAGCGGTTATGGCAAATGTGGCACTCGAAAAAGTTGTCGCGCTTGTGAACGCGGATGATGTGCTGGTAAAGGGCGTTCTTCGACTGGAACTCCTCACCGCACACCTCGCAAATGGCCCCGTCGGCCTTGTGGCCCGTCTCCTCGAAGTGCTGCTGCAGCTTCTTCTGCGGAAATTTCAGCCCGCATTCGCCGCAAGGAAATGCTGAAAAATAAAATAGTTAGACCACCAGTTGCATAGCCTTGGAACTCTAGGTTGATGCTGATTCCAAGGAACTCCTAACACCGGAGAACTTGGTGAAATTTACATTCACGGCGACTCACTTTTGATTTCCTTCTTGTTGTGCGACTCCACGTGGGCGTGGAACTGCTGCTTCCGCGAGTACGACTCCCCGCACGTCTCGCACACGAATGGAAACTCCTTCACATGCATCGTCCTGTTGTGGAGGATTACTTCCTGCAAATTAAACACATTTCGATTAGTATTAGTATCATTATTCGGTTAACCGATCCACTAAGATTAACCTCGAGAGCTCTTGAATTATATATACACATAGGTATGTAGTTACCTCTAACGTGTTTCCATTAGGCTGTCCGCAGTCGTGACAGAAACCTGGATGCATCTTGTAGTGATCTAGCAAGGACTTCCTTTTGCGGTACGACTTGGGGCAGAGCAGGCAATTATAGCTGGGCTTGTTCTTCTTACTGCCGGGCGTCTGACCTCCGCTGCCTCCACTGCCACTGCCGTGATGCGATGGAGGAGCCTGCAGGGAGGTGCTGCTGCTGCTGCCGCCATCGATCAGCTGCTGCTTTGCCGCTTCCAGCTCGTCCAGATCGTGTTCCAGATCGTCGTCATCCTCGTCGGGCGACAGGTCATTGTCGTCCAGTTCCAGGGAAGAGTTCAACTGGCTGCCGATAGGAGGAGTGTCGCCCAGATTCGACAAAGCAGCTAGAGCAGGCATTTGACGACTGGCCATCATGGAAGTTCCATGCTGTGAAAACCCCGGTCCTTGCCCCTGCATCATCTGATGCTGCTGATGGGGTTGCTGGTGTTGCATGGTCACGTGATGCGCCTGCTGTTGCTGCATCATCCCACCCATCATGGTCAGGGGATTATTGCTTGAGTTGTAGTGGTTTTGCTGCTGGTGCAGCTGAATCTCGCTGGCGTGACCCGAACTGCCACTCGGCATGATCACATTGGCATTGCCAAGGGCCTGGCCGCCCTTCGCATCCCTGCTCTCCAATGACGTGGACATTGGCAGGTGGTGCGACGGCTTCAAGGACGTCTGATCCTGCGGCTGCACCGTTAATTGCGGACAATGCAAGCTGCCATTATTGTTGTTGTTATTATTATTATTATTATTGTTGTTGCTGATGCTATTGCTTGACGTAAGGCCGTTGATCACAAGATTTGCGCTGCTGCTGCTACTTCTGAAAGCAAAGAAGATAGAATTAGGGCACACTCTGAAAAATAACATAACACCTCCCAAGACAGCCAGTTTTATATTCGGTTCTAGACAAACCTCAGCACAGTTAGTAATTTAACGGCAACTGAAGTCTGAACTTTACACGGCATCTTCTCATTACTTTTTTCATTCATTTTAGACATCGCTTTAGAATTATTTATCAAAATGCATCAACTAGCTGGCCTGGGGAAGTGTAACATTTCCATGATAGCAATAGGAACTTACAGGTGATGCGAATGATGACTATTGTTTTCCAGGACCACCCCGCTGCTGATGCCATTCCCATTACCGGCGCTCCCACTCCCGCTGCTGCTGCTGTTGCTGCTGTGCCCGCTGGCGCTGTTCACACTGTCCAGGACACTGCCCGCGCCAGCTAACATGTCATCGGTCTCGAGCTCCATCTCCAGGCCATCGATCAGACGTCCCGCGCCTACACCCTCATCAATGAACTCCTCGAACTTCATAATCTCTTGAGCAGCCGACGACAGCTGCGATTCCGTTTCCGACTCCAGTTCGGAGTCGCCAAACGAGATGGCCGGCAGCTGATGCTGCCGCTGAATCTCTTCCAGCTGCTGCTGCTGCTGTTGAATCTCCTCCAGCTGATGCTGCTGTATTTCCTCCTGCTGCTCATCCGGCTGGATTTCTTCCACCTGCTGCTCGCTCTGCTTCATTATGCTCAACTGACGGCGCTCCCGATGACGGCGCCACTCCTCTAGCCGTTGCTCGCGCAGCTCCTTGAGTACTCGCGCGGAGGGCGTGGTACCCAACAGGCGCCCGTTGACCACAAAGTTCTCGTAGAACTGCCGTAGGAACGGCTTGTGGTGCTGGCTGAGCGCCATGCGCAGCAAAGCCCGGAACTGGGCCTTGAAGGCCCGCTCGCTGAGCTCGCCGGAGCTGTGGTGATAGCGCATCGTGTACTGGCTGTCCTCGTGGAAGATGTAGCCCTCTCCCAGCCGGGAGCGTGCCTCTTTCCGCCGCACACTCGTTACGGTCAGGTGCATGTTGTTAGTGCGCTTCCTCTTGACCAGCTTGCCGTCGCTACTGTTGCTGTTCGAATCCTCGGCCAGCTGGTCCTCGTCCTCGAAGGTAGCTGCATACTTCCGCTTGACCAGCAGGGAACTACCAGTGTGGATGAGGTCCAGCGGATCGCCGGAGCCTAGGGCCAGGGCGTCCACATTGTTGCCAGCATTAAACTGCAGGGAAGACGAGTTTTGGGTGTCAGCATCGTCAAGGAAGTCCTCATCCTCTTCCTCGAGGCACAGGAACTCCTCCTTGCAGAGGATCTTCTCAAAGTTCTGGTTCAGATCCGTCGATCCCGCCTCATCCTCGTTGTTCTCGCGCTTAATCTCCGCCTCGCCTCCGGTTCCCGGTTCCTTCTTCTCCTTCTTGGCGGTCAGCAGCAGCTGCAGCTGCTTCGTCCTCGCTAGCTCCTGCTGGTGAGCCCCACCGCCACCTCCGCCTCCTTCGCCGCTTTCATTGGCTGCAGCTATGTGACTGAACAGATTCCTGACGACTTGGTCGCAGGCCTCTGGATATTTGCACTTAAGAGTCTGCAGCAAGAATTGAATAGCATCGCACCGCAATGCCGTGTTTAGGCTGTCCAGTAGATTTAAAGTCTGATCAACCTGCAAAATAATAAGCAAAGTATTTCAAATTAGCATCAATAAAGAATTGTTCAGGTACCCTATATATATGATGTATTATATATATAAAATATTTAATAAGTTTCTAAGATTTATTACACTTGAGGTTGTATATTCATTTTTATAAAGTGAAACATAAAGCTTAATTTCCAAACATCAAGTCCATTTGACAAATTGCTAATTACAAAATGCTTATTGGACCTGATTCTCATCACACGGTTAAACTCCCAAGTAGTTATCTGTCCAAAACTGGAAGATATCAGATAAACTTGTCGTAAAAGCAAATCAGAATAACAGAGCGCTGGTAGATTTGTTAAGGCAGCCCTCATTTTATCGAGCTGATAGCAAGAAAACAACATTTTCTTAGCCGGGTCTTTATCTGTCCGAGAAATATTAACAGAGGAAAGAGAAACCGGCAATTAAAAAACCGTTTTGTGAGATAAATTAATTTATTATTTAGGTTCGTTACTTCATTTATAAGGTAAATATTTAAGTAATTGTTCTATTATTTATAAATTTTTTCTAAGAAACAACCTCAATAATTTTGATTACGGCCTGTTGTTAATAAGCTAATTGACAGCCTACAATTTCATTTTATACAATTTAATTATTTCGATATCCAGAAATGTGACTCCTGTAAGTAAGGCTTTAATAATGGAGAATTCCATTAATTTGTACTATTATCACAAAAAATTGCAGCTGATGTAGTTATTTGGCCCCACTGTGCTTAAATTATTGCGCTAGTGGAAATAAATTACCAACTTCCGCTTGAAGCCGACCATTTTCACGGCAGAAACAACAAACTGCGGAATGTGGTGGGTGGGAGAGAATCGCAGGGTTGCCACCTTAATACGGGACATTTGTTAGTCCCGCTAAAGGCCCAATTAGAATTGTCATTTGTTTCAATTAAACGACCAAACTCTCTCACACAGACACACACTCGCATAATGATAGAAATAACTGTCGTCAAACACAATTACTGATTATGATTTTCCAAACAATTTAATGCAATTAGAGCGGGAGAGCTGGAGAATGTGAGATTGTGAGAGAGGAGGAAGAGAGAGCGCGCGCTTCAATGAAATGAAACGTAGACAGCACGGCGACAGCGACGTCGGCAGCGCTGTCCGCGCAAGCGATTAGCACAAAGCAAACACACACACAGAAATGGCGAACGAAGATGGCGAAAATAGAAAAGAAAAACAAAAAAAGGCAAAAGCAGAGGCAGAGGCAGCAGCGGAGAAATTAAAACAGCGCACAATTTGTGCTACTTTTCCCCATTCCACAATGTTGCTATTATGTATGTATGTACATATGTGTGTATGTGAATGTGTATGTATATTTGCAGCGATTTGTAGTTGTTACAAACACAATGTGGAGCTCTCTGCCCGTAGCTCTTCGACCGCCCATCCACCCACTGTGCGCGCGGGAGAGGGAAACAATGGGGAGCCAGCGAAAGGGGCAAGGGAGTAGAGTAGAGCGAAGAAGAGGAAGCGCAAGTAAGCGACGACATAACTTTGAAATAATTTTAAAACAATGATACCCTACACGTGTAGAAGAATAAAATGCTATAAAATACCTAGATAAAAAATTTTATTTAACTTTTATTTGAACTTTTATTCACATTTAATTTACTTTTTAATAAAAAAAAGTAAAAATGTCTATTTTCCAATACAACTGGTATTTTCCATTAAAATAGCTTCTACTTCGTTTTACAAGTTATTTACTTTATTTTTTATTATAAAAATGTATCTAGGTTTACTACTAATGTTATATCCACATAAACCATGCTTATGTTAAGATATATAGGATATTGTATTTTTGACCATAAGTTGGTAATGGTCTTATTCCTAATTTTTAGCAATTGAAGGTCTAGCTTTCTCTATGTTGCAGGTTGAATATACGACAGAATAGCACCACTATATCTAATAAAGATTATAAAAATACATAACTTACTACCAACCTACTTTTTAAGTAGTGCTAGTTTCCTACTCATACAAGTAAGCACACGAGTTCCAAAGACGAAAATAGTTCACTAATTATAATGTATGTTAAATAGAGTACAGAACGGGCATCACTATCCCCGATAGTGGAATTTTCGCTTTTTACTGTCATTCCTTGCATAAGACAAAGTATGTTTAATATTTGAAATTTCGATTGTTTACGTTATGGTAAATCTTTTTTCGAAGACTCAATAATGCGAAACTACATGGTTATACATAATTTATAGGAAATCAGATTTACAGTTGAAGACTATGTAGCAAAGTTATATTAAAGACAAACCACACTAACTTCAGCAAGCCTAACAAAGTATTAATTTGATTATTTTTTATCGGCTGGAAGATAGACCACTTTAAATAAGCGCGCCGTCTTATAATTTAAAACTTTAACTTCCGAGTATCTCACACTCCAGCGCACTTTTTACTGGCTTAGTATTAGTATAAATTTAAAACGATTCCTATAACAAACTTTTGTAAGTTGTAGACTTTACTGAACAATTTCCAGTTCCAATCTAACATACAGTCAACATGTCTTATTAAAAATATTATGCTCATTAAGAATACATATGTACAAGCTAAAATATAGTTTATTGGCCTAAAATTTGGTCTGGTGCTCTTACTCATTATTAAGATATAAAATTACATTTAGTATAATAAAAAATACAATTTATTGAAGCAAGCTTGCATTATTTTAAACTAAATGTTAGAAAATGTAGGTTAAAGTGTGTTCAATAAAAAGGATTTTGGACACTATTAAATTTCATATATTTACCGAAAACTTGGTTTGTAAAGAGAAATCCCCTTGGAGTGCGTTCTACTGTCTACTAATTTATGTATACTTTTCCGAATAATAACCTTAAATTGTAGACATATTTATATTTCTGAGCTAATGAAATGCAAACAACATTTATGTATTGGTGTGCATGTTTAGTATGAGATTATGCAGCAGCGAAAAAGTGTAAGTCAGACCCTACTTTCTCCCAGGTAAACTGTTTTTAATCAATCATCTTGAAATAAAACACAAAACAGTAATAGTTCAAAAAGTATGGCTATTAACCGATATAATCTATCGATTTCATTAAAGTGGCAACGCTGCGATTAGTGCGTTTTATTTGTCAATAAAGTTGTTGTAAATTTAGATGGCAGATAACACAAAGTGACTACAAGTACGCGCACACACATGCATGCATTTATAAACTTTTATAAACTTAATTCGGTTGTGTGTGTGAGTCATGAGATAGAGAGGGGCTGTGAAAAATGGGATAGGCGTAGAGAAAAATAGCTTAAGAACGAGCAATGCAAGGAAAAGCAAATGCCATATTTAATTAGATTTTTTGTGTTCTAATTAAATGTTTGCCAGTATGTGTGTGTGCCTTTATGCTCATATCTGTGTATACACACATAAGGCCACAGTAATAGGTACACCAGAGTGACTACTTTCTCACCTCCATTGATATCCATTAATAAAATAATACAAATTAACTAAAAATTCCCTTGCAAAAGTAAAAGAAGATAAATGATTCTAGTAACATTTTCAAAGTATAATTAATTCCTGCTGTTACATAGATATCCATAAATACAGTTTCAATGTAATACACTGTTACTTAGGGTAAAATGGGTAATGGATGGTACTAAAAAAGAAATGTTTCTGAACTATGCAAGACTGTAAGAGCTGATTAAAGTCTAATCCCTTCATGATGCAACGAAATTGGAGAATTTAATGCTTTCGGGTTGAGATTAGAGCTGCAAAACTATCTATTTGAAAACATTGATGTTTTAAAATATAGAAAATGACTATCCAGAAATCTCCGAAAATGTGAATAAAAAATTAGTGTCTATTTTTAATATACAGAACCAGAACCAATAAAAAAAAATAAAGCACAACAAAAAATGCAATGAATTAAATCTCTGTAACATTATTCCTGAATTAAAAAAAAAAAATCAATGGGGACTCCTATTATTTTGAGTACCACTGTATGTGTTTCTAGGAACATGTGCGAGCAACTAAAAATACTTATAGTATTTTGAAGATATTTCGTTTAGGCAATATTAACAGTAGGGTATGGCGTATTCGGTGGGGCTGGGTGATAAATGCCTCTTCCATCTTGATTTATTCCGCTTTAGTTGCTGCACAGAAATATTTAGTTCGTTTGCAATTGTTATGTACCTGTTCATAGCACACATAAAGACCCAAAGAGCTATCTTCGAAATACTTATGTACACATGAGCACACTGAACGAACATGCATATACATATATACTCTTTAGTGTTCAGATGGGTGAAACGCTGGGGCGGTGGCAAGCGGGGGCCGGGGGGATGACGTTGGCTGCATTTTTAGCAAAATTTATGTTATACATTTCGTGAGCGCCATCTCCCTCGCACTCAGTCACACATTAAAGCTCTCAAAGTGGAACTTACACAGCCAGACACACATACACATACGTCCAAATAGTTTTACTAATCAAATAAAAATAGCATTTACATCGCCCGCTCTCTTTCCCTTTTTTCAGAGTTTTATTAATGAAATTGGCACAGCAAAACACAGTGGAAAGGATGGGGAACGGAAAACATGTCGTAAACTCAATCAAGAGCGATAAAAACTTTAATTGAGTTACTTACAAAACAGAATTAATTAAAAACCACAAAACAACTAGTGATCGAGAGAAAATTTTATTTGAAACCGAGTGGGAAACTAAATTGAGTGTTTTCTGTGACGTGGAGTAGAATTAAAGAAATTCATTTACTTTAAATGCATTTAAATCACTGAATTTAAATCTTATTAACGGTAAAATTAATTAAAACGGTGTCCCACAAAGAGGCGACAGAAAACTTGCTCCACTGTGCCGCTGTTTACTATTCTTCTTCTTCCACTTGTGCTTTGCTTCGTACATTCGTACTCGATTGGCCCTCTCGCTCGCACCTGCATGTGAAATGTCTCGAATTTATATGCATGCAGGAGGAGGAGAGAACTCCTCAATCTCTCCCCCTTTTGCTTCCCCTCCCACAAACACACAAAAACAACAATACAAACACACAAAAACGGAGGGAGAGAAAGAAATACAATCATACTCTTGCTCTTGAGGCTCAATTTTGGGTTGTTGTTGTTGCTGCTGCTGTTGTTGGCTGTCGGATTTTGTAGTATTTGTAGTATTAGTATTTATGTAAATGTGCTAGCGTGTTTGTGTGTCTATGAAGTAAATGTAAATGTTGTTATAAACTAATAAAAATAAAAATAAATATTTTCTCAAAAATAACGAAGGAAAACAAAACAAAAGTGAATAATAGCAATGATGAAATGGGTCGAAAAGTGGGGAGTAGCAAGCAAAGCAAAGCAAGGCAAAGCGACGGCGAGGAGGAAGAGAAGCGGAGAAAAGGGGAGGAGGTGGGGAACTACAATTCATTTTAGAGGCAAATAGAAAAAACAAAAATAACATTATGTGGCACTCGGCGAAAGGGGAAAGAAAAGGGGAGAAAGAGAAGGCGGACGAGGCAAATGGAAATGGAAATGGGAGTGGTATGGGTTGTGCCTTTGAATAGGGATAGGTGGAGTGGGCGGCAGAGAAGGGGAGGGATGCGGTTGGGAGATGGAGCAAAAGACTCGGCGGAAGTTCAGTGTGTGTGTGTGTGCTGGTGGGTGGGAATTGTGCAAGAAGTGATGGAGGATGGGTTGGCTTTTAAAGCTTTTAAAATAATAAAGCAAACACAAAAAGAGGGAATTTCAGAACCACCCTTCTGTCGGCTACACTCAGCCGAAATACACGCGATCTGCTAGGATCTGCACTCCACATCACGCTTTCTTAATCAAACTCAAGTTGACCGCAATTCCCGCTCAAACTCATTAGCAGCGTCTCTTTGTTTACCTCAGGTGCTTCGCATTTCCAATTGGAGCGCAAAACTAAATTTTTTTGTTTTTTAATCGGGACGACCTTTTCACACCACAGCAACATACAAACACAACAATAAGAACTACAAACAACAACAACAACAACAATAAATAGGACCAGTGCACACTGTACTTCACTTCATTTGTTATCTGTCCTCCACCTCCTCTTCTATCGCGCTCTCTCGCTCGCTCTTTCTATCTCTCTCTCGCGCTGCCGCTCTCTTTCTTGCCTACGCATTACACGTTGTTTTGCTGCTCTCTCAATTAGACAGTCACGCACACACACAAGCACACCAATTCAGCTGCTTCTGTGTGTGTACTTGATATCATGATGTTGAAGAAGAAGAAGAAGGGGAGGGGTGACGGTAATGGTAAACATTATTTAATTACCAGTAATTTAAAATCCAACTGTGTAGTTTTGTTATCCATTTTGTTGTTGGTTTCTGCATTTGGCTGAATTTTATTTATACGTTTCACTCTCTCACACACACACAAACACGCGCGCACAGAATCTCACTCGCTCACACATGCACACACACACGGCCAGGCATTTGTGTGCATGCTTTTTTTTTATTATTTCGATTTTTCTTTAGCCCGTGCTTCGCGTTTCTTCTTGCTTCGCTGTGGCTCAGCTCTTTTTTTGTGTTATTCCATTCTCCTCTCCTTTGCTTTTAACTTTTCGTACGTCGCTCTCGCTGAATATTGACAACATTGAGAAATTCCCATTGGTTTTTTTTCACATTTTTCCGCTTTCGCATGGATGCTTATGGGGATTTTGTTATTGCATAAAGCGAGCACATGAAATATTTAACAACCGTGCACTTATTTAGAGCTCTTTCTGCTTGCAACTTTCTGTGGCACGCACACATACACGCGCGCTCACTGCTACTGCTGCGTATGAAAAAACGTTTTCCCATCCGTTTTCCACGCGCTCGCCGCTCCGTAAACTCTATTTTCACAAAAAGCCCTGCGATGAAACCGATAAATTATTAGTTTAGCAGTAAATTTTGCATTTTTTGACAGCAACAGCAAATAAAAAGCGACGGAATTTTTCTCAAAATGTTTTGTACGGTATTTTTTTAGTGACTGGCCGATAGCGGCCATTTTTAGGACGTTTTTCCGTTGCCCTGTTACGCTGAATTGAGAGCCCTCGACGCGGGAGTGAGAGTTGAGCATGAGTGTAACCAGGTGTAACAAAAATGTAAAGAGTAATTGTTAAACTTAATTCTTACTTTTTATAGTTCTTTATAAATAATAACGTTTCTAAAATGAACGGCAAGGCGCTTTCTTTATATTCTATTATTAAAGTATTTACTTGTATATATGCGAATATTTTTCCGGCTATATGCACCTTTTACAAGTTGGACTAATCTGGCAACACTGTGCACAATGATTGTTTAAAATTTTTGATCGATTTAAAATTAAAATAATCTATGCATGAGGATCCTCAAATATTTCTGGTTTTTTGAAATTTTATTTCACACTCCTCGAATACAAAAATCAGTAATTATGCATGTAGCTATCCACCAGTAATCAGAGAGGTGGTTTTAGGGCTTGGCCTGCTGCTTCGACTGCTTCTCCTTTTTGGCGGCCTCTGCCTCCGCTTGAAGCTTGTTGTACTTCTCAATCAGCTTTTCCACGTCGGGCTTCTCCAGCACACTGTACACGGTGGCGTTGTCAACACGCTGTAGCGTGGCCATCTCCACCTTTTCGGGCGTCAGCTTGGTGGTATCTAGGGTCATGCTGAGCACCTTGACAGCTAGGTCCTTGGCGTCCTCCAGTGTTAGTTTCACGTTCTCCTTGTCGGCCAGCTCCTGTTTCAGCATAGAGATGGCGGCACCGAAGTTGTTGCCGATACAAGTGGCCTTCCAGCCGCCGTAGTTGCCACTGGGATCTGACTGGTATAGTTGATAGCCGTACTTGTTATCCCAGCCCATGTAGAGCAGAGAAACACCGAAGGGGCGCTTGCCTCCGTACTGAGTGTACGCTTGCTTGATGTCACACAGGTGCGAGACGAGCTGCTCGCAGGGGATCACCTCGCCGTAGCTGAACTGGTAGCGCTGGGCAATCAGGCGCAGCTCGGCGGTTAGTACATTGGCATCGGATGTAATGCCCGCCACGGAGCAGACCATATTCCTGTAGAGAAAGCAGTATAATCAGTATAATTTCACTCCGTTGGTTTCTAGATATTTTAGAGTTTATGTTTGGATTTAAAAATGACACCTAAAGTTATTATATGCATTTTCTTGAAGATAATATATGGTTTCCTGTAAAAACACGCATTTTTCTTTTCTATAGCACCGCATATATGTATGTATGTTATAGTTTTAGACTTTAAGGACCAGTTTTCTCCTTTTGTATTTACCCTGCATGTTTAGACGAAAATATATACATTTTAGGCAAACTAGAACTAGAGGTTAGCTCAAATGCTTCAATATTTCCCCACAGAAGTTAAAGCCTCATTAAGAATATGGCAGGACTTCATATTAAGTAGAGCCTCCTACTATTCGATGAGATGAAAGTAGTCAGTTATTAGCTAAGACTAAGCTTATACAGTAACTAAAAAACTACGAAAAATTATAAACCGGTCTATGAACTCCTAACATTGGATATAAATGTGAAATAATAAAAATCTGGATATCTAAGCTCTCGATGCGCTCCTACTACCTCTTTATTTTCCTTTAAATAGGACTCCCGACTCCCAACTCACTCGTTCAGGCGGTATATTTTCTCCGACGGAATGGCGCTGTCCAGCAATTTGTTTGTGCTGCGGCACTCGGCGGCGAGGAGGATGCCGTCCTCGGCCAGGATGCCCAGGCAAGTGCCGGCGTGCGAAATGGCCTCCATGGCGTACTCTACCTGGTAGAGGCGGCCCTCCGGCGAGAAGATCGTGGTGCGGGAATCATAGCGGCGCGCCTAACAAATGAGACACGGAAACTGATTAGCGCACTCGTCTACTTCATTGACAAGGTAGCATTTTTAATGACCGGTATGTACTTACCATTTTGCCAAATATATAAATTTACAAGTTTGTTTTGCAAAACGAACAGAAATTACTTGTCATTCAGTGTAGCCGAAGTGTGCCCAGCGCCCTTTTCGTTCATAACACTATAGCGCCCCGGAAAAATTACCGGATACCGCACACATTTTCGATATGTCATCAAACGGTCACTCTAGATTCCCGGCGGGAAATGAGTTTTACCTGTTTTTGCACGTAAGTCTACATTTTCTGCGGTTGAATTCTGGTGGAGCATATGCTCGCCAGTGCGGGACAGACCGCCTGGTCACAATATCTGAGATGAGTGCCGGGAAATCTGTGAACCACGGGAAGCATTGGAAAGCCGGTCCCGACAGGGTTGCCAGATTGTTGCTTCGTCCGCCTTTAAAACTTTCATATTTGCATACAATTGGGTAATTGATTAGGCGGTTGTATTAAAATTCAACCAAGGACATCTTAAGTTGTTGCCCATAATGCAAAATTTTTTTATTAAAAATTCAGAATTGTAAAACTAGTTTAAAATTAAATTAATACTTTCTCGACCTTTTATGCCAACAAAATCTAGAGAGTAGGTTTACATATACTGCTGTTTCAAAAAGCTGCCTATCTCATTCATCGGTGTTCCAGTATTCCAGCTGCTTATACATATGTATGTTTAATTAGGCAGAAACCACGTTGAATGTTGAGAAAGGTCATCAATGGTTTCTGATGAGATTAGTCAGTGCTTGAATCTTTAAAAGCATTCCGGCAAAAGTATTATAGTCTAGTCACTTAAGGGTGCTATAAAGATTAAACTAATATTCTAAGTTGTTAGTTACTTTCCAACCAAAGAGTTCCCGAAAGAATAGATATTTTAGTAACAAGTGATATTATAAAATGATTTTTATATTGTATACAAATGGTATTTTTAATAATACAAATATTTTAGTATATGTATATTCCGGGTCAAGTGGTATTTATACCGACCGGTCACACTGTTTGCGTAATTGTATTGGAGGACGCGCGAATTGTTTAACTTGATTATCGTTGCCATTCGAAAACATGGGAGATCTGCTCAGCGTATGTTCGATAAGGTTTTTCATATTGATTATTTCATGTATATAATACCGCTCTGCTTCCAGAACTCCGAGTTTTTCAAGAAACTGGGCGTGGACAGCTCCAATCAGTGGATCCTCTATGATGAGCAGATGGAAAAGTTCTTCAAGTTCTTGTCCGAGAGCATTACGGATGTGAATATCCTCACAAAGCGACAGGTCCTGGAGCGGGCAGAAATGCAGCAGAGGGATGAGTGGCTAAGTCCATCAAATCGAGAGCAGAGGCTTCTGCAGATCGAGTCGGAGAGTCCAGGTCTCCTGAACTATAGTCAGCAAGATGTTGACGCCTTGAGCTTAGGGATCGAAGCTGTCGAGGAGGCGGCGAGGGAGTATGCCACGCTGTTGGAAGACATGCTGTAAGGAGTTATTTCCAGGGATCAATTTATAAGAAGAACTATCCGCCTCTATGTAACCCATTAAATTTATTTCCAGAAACAACAAGCACTCAATAAATAATCACCTAAGCGAGCTGGAGTGCGCAGCCTCCGAGCTTCAAACTATGGAGAAAGATTTAATCGCTGAGTGTCAGTCAAAAGCCAAGCAATTGGAGGAGCTACAGCGTGAGAACTGCCGGCTGAGCGGCGAGGCCAAAAAGGCCTTCACTTCCCAGCAGATGCCTCCCGTCTTCATGCATCAACTGCAACTGGAGCAGTATTTCAACAAGTGCCACTCGTTCATGCAATTCTTTACCCTGTATGTTAAGGAGAACTTCAAGATCCAGGAATATGACGAGTTCCAGAGCGCAGAGGCAGATTTACTGCAGGAAAAGAACAAATTGGAGGACTTGCAACGCGGGTAGACACAGCACAGCAGTCGTGTGTCATGAAGATCTACTTACTCTTGTATTCATTTTGCAGCATCCAGTATTATGCACTGTCCTACATAAGGAAGAGGGCTAAGGCCAAAGCCACGCAGGCCCTCATCGATCAGCTAGACCTTAAGCAGATTCACTGCCTCAGCCTGGCGGACATGGGGCGGGAAATGCACGACCTCCAGCTACACAACGAGAACCAGCTAAGCATACACGACACCCTCTTTAGTGATCTCACCAACCACATTCAGCAGCATACCCAGCGGCGTATAGAGCTAGTGCTCTACGAGAACACTAAACTGAAGTTGGAACGAGCGTTACGTAGACATGAAAGCGACAGAAAGTTAACCAAAATCATATCGGATGCCCTGTCCAATGCGGAGTTGCTGTGGATCGCCATTCAGCTGGACTGCGACAAGAAACGCAACTGTCTGGATACCTCAGAGGAACTTCGCAGTCAAGCCCAAGCAACGTGGCAGCGGGTTCAGACAATGCGCTCCGCTAATGCCAGTCACCAGGGCGTCTGTGCCCAGTTTGTGCAGGAGATAGCCCATCTGTTGTCGGGCCATCTTGGACATAGCGTCAAGGCTGGGGAGGCCAAGACTTGTCTCTTTGAGTACGAAAAGTTTGGACGCCTGCTCTCCTATTCCTTCCAGAGCATGCTCAACAGAAAGTCCTGTGTCACAGCCCAGGATCAGCTGTCTGAACTGTCAGTTGCAAGTCTATTCCTATTGGCACTTAATGATAATAATACTTAATTGAATTTGCAGCAAGCGCCTTGAGCAGACCCTCCGACCGTTTGTCTACGATTCCCCTATTGAGCAGCCCATGCTCGAGAATGTTCGGTATTTAAGCGGCATTTTCAATGTCATCCAGCAGCATACTCGCCTGGACGAGGCCGTGCGAGCTCTGCGCACTGATTTCCAGGAACACGTTGTTGGCCGCATGGTAAGTTCGGAAGTCGGCACAGATAAAGCCGCAGTTGCTTACTACTTCGACTTATTTTCCGTTTCAGGACAGGGATAAGCTTTGGCGCTATAGCGTGATTCTATGGATCTGGTTCCTCACTGAGCCGCAACGCATGATGTATGCCATTGAGGAGGTGAAGAAGGCAGCCGCTGGTGGGGTCCGCCCTGGTGGCGGCATGCAGCGCAAATGAATTTAGTTGAATCTGGTCAGTAAATAAATTGTAAATTAATAAGAATTCAAAAAGACTCCAAATTAAGTTGGTAAGAACTAAAATTGTCATTTTTTGTGTCGACAGTTAAGTTAAAATATTTAATTCTGATCTGAATGATGCAAAAAGCAATATTATAATTGATACCTGCCCAAATTTAAAAGATCTTAAATCATAAAACTAACAAAATCTGTGACACGAAGAAAGGATTTTAAATTATGTTAAGCTCTCAATTGAAGCGATATATACAAATTAAAAATGGAAAACCTTTATTTTATAAAACAATTTGAAATTGACTTTGTGTCTTCCTTATAATGTATACTGTATTTCATGACTTTAGCTGCTTAGAACTATAATATACAAAAGCTAATACTATAAGCTCCTTGCCTTACCTATAATCTCTTTTCACGACCCAAGACTCTGTATTTAGCATCTTTCCCCTCAATGCATTGCATATAAATATGACAAAGTGTTTGTAGCTACCCTTAAATGTGGAACATTTCTGGAGGAGATGCTGGATTTATTAAGCAATGCGAAATTGAGACAACGTTGTCTTTAAGAGTGCCCCAAACAGACACATTAATTGTTGCCAGCACGCGACGTCGTTTCCGAGCGATTGACATTCAAATGCGACCGAGGAGCAACAAGTAAGGCCGTGAAACCTTGCTCGCCTAACCTAGAGAATCACTTTCCCTCGTCCAGACGAAGCCAGTTGGCCAGCAAATCGCAGACCTCTCATTGGCTGCATCGGCTCGGGTCTTGGCCGACCTGTTCCGAACTCGAGTCCTGGCATATATAAAAGGACCAACCGTTCTGGCTGTGGTCTCAGTCGACTTACGCGCTTCGGGACAGCTTCCTTTATAATTCTTCGGTAATACAGTGAAGTGTTTGTGTTTTTAAGTCTATAAAAAGAGTTGCAGTTCTTTAATTATTCCCCTAATACCTAAATCGCATAAAAGTATTTAAAGTTAAAGATGTGCCCAGGGAATGGGAACAGAGGGACACTCAAGTGTTCCAAGTGGATAATGATTCGCGGCCCATTACTCCTTATTGCTATCTGAATTAATTTCAAATTTCTATGTAGCCTAAGGTCTGTAAAGCCAAGTGCTGTGCGATAAATTCAAGTTCGAGGCGGAATTTCGGCTCAAAGCAACTGAAATTAAATCAGTGAAGAGGCCGGGATTCATATTTAATAACTTTTGACATAATTAATGAATTAATTTGCCTAAATGAGATAATATGCCTTAAAGAGCGATTTGTTGAATTTCCATCGAAAGCAGCAAGAAGTTAAAGTTTTGGGTGGAATTATGAATTAGCTATAAATTTCGAAATGGTGAAAACGTTGGAAGAAAGTGATATACGATTGCGGAATTGTTTTTTGTTGTTTTAAGAACTTTAATAGTGCAATAATTTAAACTTGTGATTATTCGAATTTAATAATTATTCCGGTAAACGGTCTCTTAGTGGAAAGTCCTTCGAAATGCACCTACTCCGGCTCACCATCCATTTCTTCTTCCTGATGTCGACTGACTCCTTCAGTGTCCATCCCAATCCCAAGCGCAATGAGATCAGCTGGGATGAAGGTAACAAGGATCTTGGCCTGGATACGACAACCTCGATGCTGGGGTTTAACGGCAATGACTCCTTTGCCGAGGTGCGGACTTTCGAGAGGAGCAGGGATGCGAAAGCCCATCAGCTTGCTAGGTACACCGAAATGGGAGAAATTGGCCAGATGCGAGTCTACAACGTGGGGGTGCTGATGGCTTCTCATTTGGGTAAGTCTGGCGTTGGGGCAGTTGTTTCAAGATTTGATCTGAGGACCTCGCCATTGCCTGCAGATTCGCCTTTCGATCTGGAACGTTGTGGGCCCGCCGTGGACCTGGCCTTGGACCAGATCAACAAGGTTTTCCTGCGGCCCCATAATATAACGCTGCTGAAGAAAAAGGCGAGGTGAGTGCTCCGAATCTTTCATATGATTTTGACCATAAATTGGGATTGTCTGTCCGGTCTTATGTTAATTTTTCACTCTGATAACTGCAGGGATGTGAAACTTATCCTAAGAGATTCAATTAAATCAAACAACAGTACAAACATTACAAAAATCAAAGCCTCAGCTTATTGTTTATAGAACTTGGTCGTTTATAGAACTTGCTTGGAGCAATGCTTAAGTTCTTTAAGATCACTATAGGAGTCTTAAAGGAGGATAGTCCTTTAAGGTATTATTGCTTACTTACCTTGAATTGGGCTTTCCCTCTTAGCTACCCATCTTGCTCGGGTGCCCGGGCTCCTGGACTGGCGGCTGACATGCACTTCCAGGACGACGTAATCGCCTTCATCGGACCCGCCTGCGCGTTTGCCCTTGAGCCGGTGGCACGTTTGGCCGCTTACTGGAACACTCCCATCATCACCGGCATGGGAGATCAGGTGACGAGACTGGGATGGGTTTCTGCGGGATGGGATTCTGCAGTCGCGTGTCGAGCGGCGCAGCACGCCACTTTCAATTATGTGACCCCTGACTCTGCGAAATGCGGAAACTTAATCTTAAGTCTAATCCACATCCCCCAGCTCCACATCCTGCTCCACATCCCCCACTGCCTCCACGCACAGCCAGAGGCAATCACATTTAGTGGCCTTAATTGTCGTGGCCGTACTCTTGACATTGCCAATTAAATGGCGTTCCGCTCGCTCTTTAATTTGCATTTAAGTTCCCCATGTTATTGATAACAAATGACATTTTCCCCACCTCCACCCACTCACCTGCTGCCAGCCGCCTTCCTCGGAGGGTGAGCTCACGGTGACTTCTGGAATCCTGGGACGGATCCACAAGTGGAAGAACGAAAACACGGTAAGTGTAGAGGTGAGGTCCTGCTTGTAGAAATAGGAATTAAATCAGAATGTTTTGAGGAGAATGATAATTATACCCGGGCATAATAAACCTTATCCCTAGGGTAATCGGGTATTTGTTTGTAGTCATATTCGACTATTCAGGGACAATAAGAGCTAGAAAAACTTTGAACAAAGCTGTAGTCTTGAATTGGTGCAGATAGTAAATGATATATAATAGAAAGCTTTCTAGTTTACCTAAATTTGAGTAAATGTAAGTTTAAAAAGACAATAAAGTGAATATTCATACTGAACCTGTGAAACATTGATATGTTGGCAGCACCAGTGGTTGTTGCTCAACATGTTTCAAGATACATTTGCCAAGATGCTCTTGCCTAACAACATTTTCTTAGTAAAATGAAGTATAATTAAACAAGAAAGGTAGGTAAATTCGGGAAGTCAGAGTTTCTATGTATAATTATAATTACAGTTTGCAGTTAGACCCAACCGAGCTCTATGATATAGTTGTTCGATTTGGCCCCTTCCGACTTATAGACTACATGAAATAGGAAGAATATAATCTGCAGAGTTTCATTCAGATTGCTCTAAAACAGAAAGACTATTTTGCATAGAAACCGACAGATGGACGTGGCTAAATCGACTCAGCTGTTGATGCCCATCAAAATAATATATACTTTATCTTCGCTGCATTGCAAACCTTTGACGAACATTATAATACCCATGCAAGGGTATAATAAAGTAGGTAATTAACACATGCGGAATTGGGAATTAAACACAATAGTTAATTTCCTCCTCTAAGGAGGAATCTATATATATATATCTATATATATTCTATTAACATGTTTTAAGACAAGTTAAGTATAGAGCTAAATGTGATATATTATCTTTGACCATTAACATACAAAGTTTACTAAATAGAAGCAAAAGATAACTATTTTGTCTCTGAGAATTACTGTGAGAATTTTGGCAATTTTCCCGTCAATATTAGTGTATTTCTCACTGTGTGGCTTGAACCATTCCTGGCTTGAGCAACGGGCTACTAGCCCTCTCGCTACTCTTACTCCTTACAGGGCATGTTCAAGGACAAGTCTAAGTACCCCACCCTCACCCGGATGTCCTATTGCCAGTGCAGGCTCATCCTTGTCTTCGCCAGTGTCTTCCGGCAGTTCAACTGGCGGCACGTGGCCCTGCTGGTGGACAGGTCGGAGCTCTTCTCGTGGACGGTGGGCAAGAACCTGGAGTACGGACTGCGGCAGGAGGGACTGCTGAGCTTCGTCCGCGAACTGAACGGCAATGAGGAGGAGATCTATGAGAACTATCTTAAGGATGCGAGCATGTATGCCAGAGGTAGGAATGAAACGATATATATGCAGATATATTGTAATCCTAAACGACACTAATAATTAGAAAACTGCAGTTGCACTGCACTGATAAATATAATATTAAAATATATAATGTATCTTTATCTCTTAATTACTGACATCCTCTTGTTTCCGTTCCAGTTGTCATCCTGTCAGTTCGCGGAGTCCTGGTGCGCAAATTCATGCTGGCGGCTCACAGCCTGGGCATGACCAATGGCGAGTGGGTTTTCCTGGACGTGGAGATCTTCCAGAGCGACTACTGGGGCGACAAGGGCTGGGAGATGAAGGACGAGCAGGATGCCAAGGCCCGCAAGGCGTACGAGGCTCTGCTGAGAGTGAGTCTCCTGCAGCCGACCAGTCCCAAGTTCCAGGACTTTGCGGACAACGTTCGCGAGAATGCTCTCTACGACTACAACTACACCTTTGGGGAAGGAGAGGAGGTCAACTTCTTCATCGGAGCCTTCTACGACGGCGTCTATCTGCTGGGGATGGCCTTGAATGAAACCCTCACTGAGGGCGGCGACATCCGGGACGGCGTCAACATCACGAGGCGCATGTGGAACCGCACTTTCGAGGGCATCACCGGCCACGTGCGCATCGATGACAATGGCGACCGCGACGCGGATTACTCCATTCTAGATCTGGACCCCATAAACGGCAAGTTTTCCGTGGTTGCCCACTACTCCGGACTGCACAAGTAAGCATTCGAAATGTGCCAGCTCCTAGACAGTAAAAGTATCCTTGTCATTTACAGAGAATACGCTGCTGTCCATGGCAAGAAGATCCATTGGCCAGGCGGACGTGAGGAGCCACCACCGGATGTGCCGCCATGCGGCTTTCTGGGAAACTCCCCGGACTGCCATGGGAACGGTGAGAGACCTTTGATAATGTTCAACAGCTTGATTATTATTTGATATTTGCAGAGTCCACCATTATGTACACCTTATTTGGCCTGGCTTTATTCTTGGGCCTGGTTTTCCTGGTTATTTGTCTGCTCCAAAAGTGAGTTGAGCAACTGAAAACGATTTAATCTATCCCTATATCGTTATGGTTAATTGGTTCCCATAAAGATTTAAGGATTCGTTGCTAAATGCTTTAAGAAAGAAGCTAAACAGTTGTGTTTTCAGGCAGATGAAGCTCAGCAAGGAACTGAACAATATGTCCTGGAGGGTGCGACCCGACGACGTCCTGATCGAGATGGGCGGCATGTTCGGCTCCAAGGGCGGCCTGCAGCGCCTGGATGTGGAGAACATCTCGCTGCAGCAGTTCGGGATCCATTCGGGACGAGCCTCGATTGCCAGCTTCACCTCGCTGCCTCCGCAGGTGTACACGACCATCGGGCAGTTCAAGGGCGAGCGGGTGGCCATCAAGAAGGTGAACGTCAAGAAGGTGGAGCTGACGCCGCAGCTGCTCTGGGAGATCAAGCAGGCGCGGGACGTGAGCCACGAGAACACGGTGCGCTTTGTGGGCGCCTGCATCGATCTGCCCCGCCCCACGGTGCTCATCCTCACCGAGTACTGTTCGAGGGGCAGTCTTAAGGACGTGCTGGAGAACGAGGCCATCGAGCTGGACTGGAACTTCCGCATGTCCCTCATCCACGACATCGTCAAGGGCATGAACTATCTGCACAACAGCGATGTGGCCGCCCACGGCAAGCTGCGGTCCTGCAACTGCCTCATCGACGGACGCTTTGTGCTCAAGATCTCGGACTTCGGGCTGAGCACGCTAACCACGCCCTCGGACTTTGTGCGGGATCAGAACTACTACCTGAGTAAGTTATCCTCAAAACTACAACTACTGTGTGTTGTATTTAAAAAACCCTTCAGAGCTCCTGTGGATCGCTCCGGAGCTGCTGCCGCTGACCTCCATTCCTGGCTGCTGTCCAGCCACGCAGCGCGGCGACGTCTACTCCTTCGGCATCATTTTGGAGGAGATCGTTAACCGCGGCGGCCCCTACCAGGAGGCGCGTCAGCAGATGGACGTGCACACGATACTCCATAAGGTGCGGCAGTGCAGCGGCTTTAGGCCGCTTATCCGGGAACGCGAATGTCCGCCAGACCTGCTGGAACTCATGGAGAAGTGCTGGGCGGACAACCAGGAGGAGCGGCCCACCTTCTCAACGATACGCAGTAACATTCGCACAATAATGAAGTGAGTGCCTCTCGATTGGAAACTGATCTATTAACTTAATCTATTATACCCGCAGAGGCTTCTGTGAGAACCTGATGGACGACTTGCTGAACCGCATGGAGCAGTATGCCAACAATCTGGAGAGTCTCGTCGAGGAGAAGACGCGGCAGTTGAGCCTGGAGAAGCAGCGCACCGAGGAGCTGCTCTACCAGATCCTACCACGTCCCGTGGCCCAGCAGCTGATGGCCGGGGACCTCGTCGAGCCGGAGGAGTTCAGCAGCGTGACCATTTACTTCAGCGATATTGTCGGCTTCACGGAGCTCTGTGCCCGCAGCAGTCCCATGGAAGTGGTGAACTTCCTGAACGACCTGTACAGCACCTTCGACCGGATCATTGGCTTCTACGACGTGTACAAGGTGGAGACCATAGGCGATGCCTACTTGGTGGTCTCCGGACTCCCGGAGCCCAATGGGGACAAGCACGCCCGCGAGATTGCCCTGATGGCGCTGGATATCCTCCAGGCCGTCAGCTCCTTCAACCTGCGCCATAAGCCGGACTACAAGATCCAGATACGCATAGGAATGCATTCGGGGTCCGTTTGTGCCGGAGTTGTGGGCAAGAAGATGCCACATTACTGCCTCTTCGGGGACACGGTGAACACGGCCTCGAGGATGGAGAGCACTGGGCAGCCCGGCAAGATCCACGTCTCCTCCGCCACCAAGGCCATCCTGGACAAGTTCGGCACCTTCCAAATGGAGCAGCGCGGCGACGTCGAGCTCAAGGGCAAGGGCACCGTCACCACCTATTGGCTGAACAGCACCACCGAGGGCGAGATCCGCCCGCCCACTCCGCAGATCCTAGCCACAGACGAGGTGCCCTTCCCTCTGCTCTTTGCCGGCATGGGAAAGTAGCGATGCTGCGCCACATAAAAGTCGATCTCCTACCAATCAGTATTATTACATTTTCTCAGCTGAATATTTTATATCTTATTGAATTCAATAAATATTTGCTTTTGCTGTTTTGAATATTTGGTACAACAATTAAATTCAATCTGTGCTGTGGCCAAGGAGGTTTATAAGGTTTACCTAATATATTACCATATTAAAAAGTCTTCAGTCGAGTGTCCTGATTAAAAAAGAACCCATCTTCAAAAGCCCCAAAATCCGAGAGTTTCATGATTGGATAGATGTTTGGAAGGATGTTTCTACAGCCCGGGAAGTAATGTATTAATTACTGTATTTAATGTAAATATAATGTATTAATTACTGTATTTAATGTATTATTACTGAGACATATTTCCATTTTTAAATGTATTCCATTCGAGTTTTAGTTTTAAAAATATATTTATATTGCAATAGTACTAATAATAATAATAAAGATGAGCCACTTTCAAGCAAGGTATAAATATATCTTTCCATTTTTGAATATATTCCATTGGAGTTTTCGTTTTGAAAATATATTTAATTTGCAATAATACTAATAATAATAATAAAGATGAGCTATTTAAAAATTGATATTTGGAAACGCTTCTAATATCTTTCCAAATCCTTTCCAAGGATGCAATAAAACCCTCTTTGCGACAGAAAAGCGCTATTAAAGCGGAGCTTTTGGAAAAGCGGATATCCAGGAAAAGCTTCATCGGCTTCGAGAACCTGGATTTAATGGCCGTGGGTTTTTCCAACTCCGGCACCCCAGCTGTTCGAGCTGAAAGCGCTTTTCGCAGGGGGAGGAAATCTGTATTTGCGCAAAGCCGTGGAAAAGGAATCGGCACAAAAACAAAGTAGTGAAAATACCAAGTTAGGGAGTCCCGTGACAGGAAGAGGTGGAATCGTAGAATGAGCACCCAGCCGGAGCTGGAGGATCTGGAGGTCAAAGCGAATGTGATCAATGGAAGCGAAGCGAAATTCCCCTGCTAGCCATGTAGATGCAGTGTAGACACCCGGAAGAGATACAGAGATACAGATACACACACCGCTAGAAGCATCCAGCATCCAGAGCACAACCCGTAGTCCGCCATGAAGGTGTTCCGGCTGCGTCTGGTGAAGCTGCTCCTGCTGGGGTTCCTGCTGGCCAACCTGGTCTTCTTCTATTACACCTGGAACACGCTCCTCTGGCGCCGCATCAGCAGAGCCCTGTCCGGCGGCTCGGCCGCGGTGGAGGAGCCGGAGCCCCCGAAGGCGGCCAAGCTTTCGCCGAAGGACAAGGTGCGCAATGCCAACAAGCACATCCGGAAGTCCATCACCATCGTGTTCTTCGGCCACTACAACTTCGAGCAGGATCTGCGGGCGAGCATCGACAGCATCCTGGACGTGATACCCAACATGCCCATCCTGGTGCTCCAGGAGGGCGGCGCGGACTATGCCTACCCGCCGGTTGGCTACGAGCGGAACCTGACCGCCGGCGAAGAGCACACCGTGGTGTTCCAGAGCCTGGCCTTCGACGTGCGGCGCACGCGGCTGGAGCTGAATCCGATCTCCGCCATCCGCACCAAGTACGCCCTCCTCATGCCGGACAGTGTGCGCCTCAGCAGCAAGAACCTGCTGCAGAAGATCCTGCGCGAGATCAACTCCCTGGGACAGCCGGGGCAACCCAAGGAGCAGCGCCCACCCGTTCCGCCGGACGAGATGGTGCGCCGCATGGTGCTGGTCCCGTTCGCCGGCAACCTCAAGTCCTTCAGCAGCTGCGTCAGGATGACCATGGACCTGCCCAACTGGACGCTAGAACTGGTGGCCACCAACGACAGTCGGCGCTGTGATTTGGTGGGTAAACTGTGGAGTCCATGAATATTCCGAATATTTGGTTAGTCAAAGGAATCCCTTTGAAATGAGGATATAACTAATAGTGTTGACATAATCAAGAGGCATAAGTTCTTCAGCTTTTCATAAGGATCCAGGACTCGTACTCGTTAGGTATATTTGGATAATCAAAGGAATCCCTTTGAAATGAGGATATAACTAATAGTGTTGACATAGTCAGGAGACATAAGTTGTTCAGCTTTTCATAAGGAACATTTGGATAGTCAAAAGAATCCCTTTGAAATGAGGATAGAACTAATAGTGCTTAAAGATTCAGGACTCGTACTCGTTAGGGACATTTGGATAGTCAAAGGAATTCCTTTGAAATGAGGATATAACTAATAGTGTTGACATAATCAGGAGGCATAAGTTGTTCAGCCTTTTATAAGGAACCAGGATTCGTAAGGAATCGGGACATCCCGAATAGTCTAATAGTCAAATCGGTTTCTTTGTTTCCTTAGTGATTCCATCAATTGTAATAGGCAAGATAGAGTGATAAAATGTTCTTTATTGCTTGTACATTGCATGCAAGGCGTGTAAATATTAAAGTATCTCTTTGACTTAAGCCGTGAATCCGTCAAAGTTTACCTATACAGAACATGCTGGGGTATCAAATCAGTACTAAATTGTTTGGTTTCTCCAACAGTTTCTTCAGAAGCACGCCATCCTGCTAGATGTGGCCGCTCTGGGCGCCATGCCCGAGCCCTTCACCCTGCCCTTCCCGGAGATGCTCTACATGCAGGCCAAGATAGCCAACCTGTCGGTGAGTAGGCCTCCCAGATGCTCCTTGGACCCGATCTTGAAGTCCATCCTTTTAGACCACCGTGTTCCCGCAAGCGTTCCAGGAGGGCCGACGCCTGTTCGCCTCCTTCCACACGAAGCAGCGGAGGATGGAGCTGCGGCGCCGGCAGTTCCGGGAGATGTACAAGAAGCTGCAGATCAAGCGGATCGTGCGACGGGCGTACAGGGTGCCCGGAAAGGCCCAGGCGAGGGAGGTGTGGGGGCAGGGCCACGGCCTGGTGCTCGATGGCCAGTTCTCCTCGTCCAACACCTCGCTGCCCCTGATCACCGACATAGACCTGTTTGGCTGCGAGCGGACCACCAAGTCCTGCATCGGGAGCGTGTACGGTGGAAGGCCGTTCTACTCCTACCTGGACAAACACACCCCACCCTGCTGTCTGGACAAGCTGCGGACCACCTTCAACCACGTGCTGGAGGAGTTCGAAAACGTGGGCATCCGCTACTGGCTGGACAACCGGGCGCTGCAGAGCGCCATCGAGACGAATCACCTGTCGCCGGACGCCTACGACATTGACATTAGCTTCAATGTCCAGGACCTGGAGCGGTCCAATGCGATGAAGAAGTCGCAGAGCAAGCCGTATGTGGACAACGAGGGCTTCTACTGGATCAAGGCCACCGACGGCCACTACTTCCGCGTGCAGTTCTCCAAGCCAAACCAGGTGGGCGTCAACCTGCTGCCCTACGAGATCAGTGGAACGGAGGCGCGGGCCAACGGGTTCTTCGGTTGGAAGGCGACTACCTTCTCGGCGGACTACCTGCATCCCATGTCCACGGTCCTGTTTCTGGGCAAGAGCGTCATGTGTCCCAACAATGTGCTCGAATATCTGGAGGCCAAGCACATCAGGGTCAAGTCCGCCGACCTGGATGCGGAGGAAGAGTGAGCTGGCCTGGACACAGTCGAGTATTGACCTGTAAAAGCTGAAAATTGTGATTAGTGGCTCTGCTATTATCTCGAGATCAGTAATCATCAGCTAATCCTAATCATCAGTTAGTCCTGATAAAAATAAGGAGCTTGAGAGTCAGAGGTCCTTACTGTGAAGATCTCTCAGTCCAGCAATGATTTTGTTTAACGGATTTGACTAAAGTTTAATTCAATTTTATTACGTTGTCCTAGCGCAGATATGATATTATACAATTTTGTGATCTTTTCTATATTGATTCTAAGTTCCTTAAGTTGGTTGACCTGATAGCTAATTTTTTAGACTCATAGGAACATAACATTAACGTAAGACGGATGAACTACGATTCTTTTAGAACCAGCAGATCTATATGTGTAAAATATAATACATACAATCAGACTCGAGTGTTATCTGCTGGGCTTATCAAAATATGTTATATATATAGTCGGATATCGGGCTATTTAGCTGCGTACTGTGGTGGCTGCATCGGGCACTACACTTCCCTCTGGCAGCTCCCGGACCAGGGACAGCAGCTTCTCCAGCTTCCCTATCTGCAGGGTGTTCTGGTCGAGATACAGCTGCTTCTTGGGCGGCTTGACCATCATCCGGAGGTTGGGCGACAGCTTCAGCGATGTGGTAACACCCCTAAGAGGGTTATATACATTAGTTAGAGTTCAACAGGACCAAAGTCCAAGGATGAACAGGGTGGCAAGGTTACATACAAGTATTAAGTATCAAGTTTGAGATCGAATTAAATATATAACCTATTATATTTAGAAGGCAGATACTCACTTTTCATCACCCACCACAATGAAGGCCAGCTTCTCGTTGAAGGCCAGCCGGGTGAGCTTGTTCTTCCGCTTGGGCACCACGGCCTGGATGCAGATCGCCTTGTATTTGTTCACGTTGAGGTCGAAGACGTGCACCTTTCCCTCGGTGGTCACCGCGGCAAAGACGGTGCTCGAGTACGGGGCCCACTTGACATCGCCCACGGCGGCGCCCAGGTCGAAGATGAAGAGCGGATCGGCGCGCATGTCCTCCCAGACCTTGACCCGCCAGTCGCCGCCGCAGGACACGAAAATGTTGGAGTTGAAGCGGTTAAAGTCGATGCGGTAGACGGACATGTTGTGGGCGTTGTAGGTCATCAGGTACTTGGAGCTGAACTGCGTGCTGCACTTGTAGATGTAGCCGCACTCGGTGCCCACCAGGAAGATCTTGGGGTGAAGAGAAAAAGTAGTCAGGGTTTCCAAAAGACGGAGACTGCGCACCTTGTTGTCGATGGGGTGGAACACCATGCAGGAGCCGCCGCTCTTCAGGCTGACCTTGGTGCCATCCGGTCCGTCCACGAGCCCGTTCTCCCGGTACAGCGTGATGATGGTGGTGACCCACAGCTTGTTCTGCATGAGGATCCAGTTGAAGACCCGTCCATCGGAGGACACCGAGAAGAAGTTCACCTCGCCGTCGCTCATGTCCTTGCCCCACCGGATCTGCCACACGCACTCGCCGTGCTTGCAGTTGACGCCCTTGGACACGTAGAGCGGCTCCTTGCAGTCCTCGCGCAGGTTGTACACGGCCACCTTGCCGTCGTACAAGCCAATCACCGCCAGGAACGGATACGTCGGATGGATGTCGCAACACATCACTCCGCTGTCGGTCTGGACTAGAGATCGGGATAAGGATCGGGATTAAGGAGTAGCTAAACTCAGTAGCAGATCCGAAACCTACTGATATAGTCCGGGAATGAGGGATTCTTGACGGTGAATAGGCACAAGTAACCCTCGTTGGTTTGCTTCATGAAGTCATCTAAGGATAAGTAAGTGATTAGCTTTCCATAATTGATTCCTATTCCAACTCAAGAGCTAGCCAACTCACGCGATCCAAAGCAGACGGCGAACAGGTCGTAGTAGCTGGGATTGAAGAGGATGTCGGTGACGTTCATCTTCTTGGTCTTGTCGTATTGGAACTTCCACAGAGGCAGCAGGTTGCCCTCGCCCTCCCGGAACTCGTCCGCCGGATCCTCCCAGTAGCGATAGTCGTGGGCTATGTCGTCGTAGATGTTCTGGTTGATCATGCGCTCGAGGATCTGCCAGCACTTGAGATACTTCTTGTTCAGCTGCTCGGCTATGGCCGACTTGTCCTTGAACTTCTTCTCGCGCCGTCCCCGCTTGCGGTCCTCCTTCTTGCCGCCCTCCTTCTGCTGCTCCGCGAAGTTCTCCAAGTACGAGTCGTAGATGACCCACTGCAGCACGTTGGCCCCGAACTGGGAGCGGGGCGGCGGAATCGTCTGGGTATCCACGTTCTGCAAAGAGTGACTTAGAGATTTAGACTTTCTAGGCACAGATCATATCCTTGGATGTCTCTAGCCAAGGATTAAAGTTTCTATTCTTTAGGACAGATGCCTAGTCTCTTCGGGAGCAGCTCCGGATCAAAGGCAATGTAGGGATGGGAATGTAGTTCGTAGACTCCACTTACCCTCTTCGGGTTCGAATAGGTGAGAGCAGCCCGTTCGCAGTAGTTGAACTGGTTAATTAGCTTCCGCTTCTTGGATGAAGCGGACACTGCCCGCTGGGCACCGGCAGCGTCTTCGTCGCGGGTCTCGCCGCCCTCTCCCTCGCCCTCGCCCTCATCGCCCTCGGTGCCCTTGGCCTCCTCGTCGTCCTCTTCCTCGACCTCCTCCTCCTCGGCGCCGCCCTCCTTAGCGCTTAAGTAGTAATCATTAAAGTTATTTATTATTATTTTAAAAAGGTAAAAGCGATGTTAGTTCCATATCTCCTCGAAAACTGGGTGGAGAGCCTAGTTCTAGACAGGACTTACTTGCGGTCGTCTTCGTCCTCCTCGCCTTCGCCCTCCTCTCCTTCCCCGACCTCCGTTTCGCGCTGCTCCACCACCGTGTAGTTGGGCATGGGCAGCGGATAGCCGATCTCGTCGGACTCCTCGATCTGGCGGCGCGCCTCCTCCGAGTCCACGTGCAGCGAGTTGCCGGCGAAGGCGATCAGGGTGACGGTGTTGCCCGGCTGCGGAGCAGGGACAAACTCCCCCTCCTTAAAGCTGTAGACGACCAGGTTGCGGATCACATTGGTGTTTGTGGGGGTCAGCACCTTGGTGACCTCCTCGCCGAGCTCCGCCTCCGTGAGGTCCAGCTGGTCGTCCGGCTTGAGCAGCTGGCGGGACTTCATCCAGGCATCGAAGTCATCGGCGTCGCCGCCGCCGCCTCCGCCGCCTTCGACCTTGTTCTTGGAGGTCCTCATCTGGGGGAATTGGATCAACAGCATGACAAACTCACTGGATTTGTGGCAGTGTCTGGGGGGTGGGGTGCTTGCAATATTCCACTGAGGGTGCCAAGAAAGAAACCAAGCTGGGAAGGAGGGTGGGAGTGCGGGCACTTACCTGGCTCAGTCCCGGGGTGCAGGGTCTAGCTGGAAGTGGGTCGGGTGAGAGGAATCATGAGAAGGGGAAACCAAGCGGTATGCGGCATGCGGCATGCGACTTGAAAGGAGAAACATCCGAAAATCGTATGATACATATGGCTTACTCAGGGTGAGCACCCCAAGGAGGCGTTACCTCGTCGCCATCGCTGCCGCTGTCGCAGGCGAGCTCCTCCGCAGGATCCCCGGGTCCTGGGGCCACCGACACCTCTGACATTGCGTTGCTAACTGGACTGAATGTGACTTGAGATGGGAGCGATCTGTCCTACTTAGCTACGACTACGAGTTTGGTTTTATATTTGAAGAACGACTACAGGTTGTATGTACATTGTAATAACAGGTTGTAGATACGGAAATATATCGTTTACATTAGATACAATCAAGCACTAGTGGTATTTACAGATCCCTAGGTCACAATGCGTTCCAAAACCCTTAAAAGATTTTCCTGGCTTAGCAGTGATAATATTTACAGTGCAGTGTATTTATATCATTTATATGGATACTTGGTATAATGTTTGAATATTATATTGACCTTATTAAAAGGCATTAACCATAAGAAAAGGGATTTATAATTTAACTTGTATATATTTCGAATAATAATACATGTTCTCCACTCAAACGTGTCTTGAGATCTTAATGGAAATCAAGGAACAAATAGTTATTTAAGTTTTCAATTTAAATTCATTTATATTTGAGATTGTTTGGATACTTAGCATAATGTTTGAATATTATTTTGACCTTATTAAAAGGCTATATATAAACTATTCAAACTATATCTTTGCAAAGGGATTTATAATTCAACTTGAATATATTCTGAATAACAATACATTTTCTCCACTCGAAAGAGTCTTCTTGAGATCTTATTGGAAATCAACGACCCTATAGTTATTTAAGTTTTCAATTTAAATGAATTTATATTTGAGATCTTATTGGAAATCAAGGAACCTATAGTTTTTTAAGTTTTCAATTTAAATGAAAAAAAAAGGCATTAACCATAAGATATACCTTTGCAAAGGGATTTATAATTTATATTCTGAATAATAATATATTTTCTCCACTCGAACATGTCTTCTTGAGATCTTATTGGAAATCAACGACCCTATATTTATTTAAGTTTTCAATTTAAATGAATTTATATTTGAGATTGTTTGGATTGTTTAGATACTTGGCATAATGTTTGTATATTATATTGACCTTATTAAAAGGCATTAACCATAAACTTTATCTTTGCAAAGGGATTTATAATTTAACTTGTATATACTCTGAATAACAATACATTTTCTCCACTCGAACGAGTCTTCTTGAGATCTTATTGGAAATCAACAACCCTATAGTTATTTAAATTTTCAGTTTAAATGAATTTATATTTGAGATTGAGATAGTTTCGTGATGTCGTTTTGAAACGCACTGCCCTCACACTCTCACGCACACAGTTCTACGCAGTTGGATCAGCTAAGAGTGGCTAGTGGAGATGCAATCTAATGGGCAAATACCGCCATGGCCTTGTTGGCTAGCTTCCACATCCTGGCCGAAACTCGGGGCACTTGGGGCAAGAAGGAATACTCGAGAAACACTCGTATCAGACCACGGAACCAAAGAACTCTGAGCTCGGCTCACCGAATGTCGGAGAAGGCTACCGGCTTGGCAGGGTTCCGGCAAATGCGTCCGGCGAGAGTGGCGAGACAAGACTGAGGCCAAGAAGCCTAAGCCAGAGCCGAAAGGGCCAAGACAGCCCCGATGACGTTCGCCACGTCAGCGGCCTCTTCAACCAGGAAGGCGAAAAGTCGAAAAGGCGAAAAACTTTCTGGCCTGACGTCACAACAGGATGAGGCGGAGTAAACAAATTGCAGACAACTCGATTAGCTGCTCCTGGAGTAGGAAGCGGGGGATAACAGCGACACCGGCAGGCAGGGTGCCTCCGAGATGGGCTCTTTCATAAATACATATTTATTTTGATGGCCATCTAAATGAATAAGGTGAGCCTAGGGTCGTATACGTGAGTGATTTATCGACTCTTTTATTGCGTTGGGCCTGATGGGGCTTCGACACTCAACTCCCGGCCAGGACCAGGCCAAATAAATTGGTAGCTGTAACCAAATTGCAGCGCTTCGATCGCTCAGACCTTCCGAGTTCTGGGCTCTGGGCTGCGATTTCCTTCCCGGCCTGGCACGCACATGGTGGCCATTGGGTCTCGCCCACCTCCACATACCCGACCGGATGGGCAGGAAATTGCAAATTATGTTTCGTGACAAAGTTCCATCAAGGAGAGCTGCCTGACGGAGCCAAGCTTTCAGCCAAACTTATTAAAAAGTAAGCGCAAATAAGCGCAAAAAATTTTTAAGCACAAAAATAGACTTGGGCCGCAGCAAGGACCTCGCATTGGCATTACGTTGCCAGCCAGCGAGGCGAAAGGACGTGTGCCCAGCCAGGGTGTTAGGTGTGCCAGTGAGAAGGATATACAAGAGTTCGACAAAGAGTTATGCAGCTTCTATAGTTACCTTTCCTTTGACCTGCTTGCCATCGCCCTTTCCAGCCTTTTGTGCCATGGTTCCTGCAGTTCCTGGGGTTCCTTGGTCGTGAGCTCCTCTCGTTCCGAACAGAACTCTCTGAAGACAGTTTATCGAGTTCTATTTAATCCTTGCTCCAGCTGAAAGTGAGTGTTTGTTTTATCTGAATCCCTGACAGCAGCCCGAAAAGTGCCTGGCTGAGTGCGTAACTCACAGAATCGAAGCACACTAAAATCAAGTTTTACGTAATCGCATGGGGCAGGACCGGGAAGTGTCTTTTCTGCCATTCCGATGACTTTGTTTGGTTCAGTTTCTATAGAAATTCGGCAATCGACCTACGCACCAGGTTACGGTTACCATTTGCATATTGATTGGATATGCCAAAAGGCATGGGCCCCCCAAAAAGTTAACAACGAACGCTGAAAATCCGAATTCGAGTGAGCCTAATCTAAATTGATGGAAGCGAATTTTAAAAAGTACGAACACAAAGAATCCGGCATATTTTAGATCCTACTACAGCTTTTTTGGGGCTGATTTTGCCCTGTTATTTGACTTATTGGTATCAATCTGTTTTTGGCTGTACGATACCTGGTAGCCAAAGTTTTGTGCTTTAACTTAGACATAAGGACAGGGCTAAATCACATAGCTATAGGGTGTGAAAACTTATGTATCCTGATAATGCAGAATGCTAATGATAACCTTGCTAGCAACATGTTGAACAACACCCATTGGTGCAGACAGCACATCGAAGTTGCACAGGTTTAGCATGCACAGCAACTTTGTTCTTTAATAACTCCAACGGTTAGCATTTGATCTCTATCTATATATCTCTATTTAACTTCTAAAGAATATTCAAATGCTTATTTAGGATTTGTGTGGCCGGTAGTGGCCGTGATCAAACTAGATCTGCGTTAAACCTTTAAGTATGTTGTAAATGTAAATGTTGTAGCTTTATATTGGTCTGACAATGCTGATCAATGAGGGCACAAAGCCATAATTCTGTTGTACAGGTACAGGGTATTAGAAATGGCTTTAAGAAGACTACCCTTTCTGTTAAAGGTTATGACATTTTGTTTATGAATGTCCTATGCCAGATCGTACCTAAGCGTGTCACAGAACCCAGTTGTCTGGTATAGACGGTCTTTATTGACCTGCTGATAACGATACATTAAAGATAAATAATACGTTATAGATCTGTGATCAAAATTAAAACTCATCTGCAAGAGTATACTAAGCCTTGATTGTTTAAAAGCACTTTGCCACCCACTCAGCAGCGTTCTGAAGTCGTACTCTTCTCTCAGGCTAGGTAGGTATTGACAGTTGGAAATAAGCTCCATTTTAAGCTCCATCTATTTATTAAATTATAATTATGGCAAATATTTACTGAATAAGGATTTATTTTCTAATCTCTTAACAGTACATAAAATGGAAAAAAACCTACACAGAATGCTTGTGTTATAGATTTTAAACAGAAAATTCTCATAATAAATGAAGTTCCAAAGATTTTCTCTATAAATGTCTATAAAATAAGCACATTCATAAAAATTCGTATAGTTTCAAATATCTATTATATCTAATATATATATAATATTTACAATGTGATAGTAGGAGTAGGAGAGTAGGTTAACTGAATGAAAATCCAATGAAGACGTCTGTGAAGAAAGCTCGACTTCATTCATAATATTCAATCAGCTGATAAGCTTGTTAATTTAAATAAACTGAAATAAATTACAAACAAGCTTCAGCATTAGCTTGCACTAATATCAATGCAAAGTAGTGGCTCGCCAAGATGCAGCGATTGCAGGTTGCCCGAACAAAGCGGCCTCATCAAGATCCAGATATTATAATGCATGAGTCGCCCGCGAGTGTGGAAGTGCCTGGGCCAGTGCCGGCAGCGGTGCCCGAAAGCCGCCGCGGTGACGACGGGCGCTTTGATTGGAACGCCCCTTGATGCGACGCGCATATCAATTAATTACCCGCGACAGTGTTGTGGCGGCTGTTACATTTGGCTGGGCCGCGGTGGACACCGCTTCATGCGGGATTGGGCAACATTACTCATGGGATATTACAACAGAATACCTGCGGACCGATTGCAAATCGTCCGCTGGGCAGCCGGACGCACTGCGACCGAGCCCGTGCAGTTGGCCGAATTTATTCAAATCAGTTTGATTCCGCGTGAGGAAGCGTATAGGTGTCGTCTCTGCTCGGATCATCGTCCACTTGCAATGTGCAAATACGTCTTAATTGCACTGGCCGTAATGGTAAGCGGACAATGCCAATTAATCACTAATCACCGCATTAACATTGCCCTTGGCTGCACAGTGCTCCTCGGCGCGCGTGCTAGCTACGTTCGGGGGCTTTGACTTCGACTTCTCCAACGTGGACCTGGTGAACTTCCAGTACTTCAAGAACCTGCCTTCCCAGGATCCCCGTACTGCCGCCACCGCGAATCCCTTTCTGGAGCACTTCCAGAAGAAGAAGGCGGTGCTGGACTACCTCGACCGCTTGTTCTTTGGCAACTCGCCCTTCCAGCAGCCCAGCGAGATCCCCTTTGATCCGCACTTTGGTCGCGCCTGGCGTCCGGTCTACGAGCGCAAGTTCGGGCACCGCGGCGAACGCCTCATCGCAGCCCTGGGCTCTGGCTACTCTGTCCGCCAGCTTCGTCACTTTGGTGCCATCCCGCAGGAGTTTGGCACGCCGCACTACCCCAGCTGAGACGGATGCTGTTCCAGCTTATTTATTTACACACTATTTATGGAATAAAGTTAGGATCAACGACAAATGGCTGATTTTCTTAAGACCTGGAGTGTTCAAATTCCAGGCAGCAATGGAAACATATTGAACTTTTCCCATACCCTTAATTTCATTGGAACCTTGTTTTCACAAACTATTTATCAATGTTAGGAAAACATTTGGTATGAGGTATTCCAAGTGTAGAGCTTTTTGTTTCTTTAAATTAGAACAGAATGAGATGGTCAACATTACAATATTTTTGAGACTATGTGCCTGGACCATCATTCTTTAAACTTTAAACGCTATGGGAGTACAAGGATGACTCGTTTTTGGGTTATTTTGCTGAATAACACACCGTTTTTTCTATTTTAAAGTCACAAAAGATCTCTTTCTTTCTATCGAAAGGGTGGAAATATGGTAAATTGCTCAGTTTAGGAACATTTAACCTTACTTGACGAGAACTTCTGCCATTGAATCCCTCCTTTCTTGCTAACCTATTTCATCCAGTAAATGTGGAATATGGAAATTACATCGATGGAGGTGCTGCCCGAGATCAGGATAGATGTTTTTGTAGAAACTGTTGTATTTAGGGTATAAAATTAAGCGCTAGGACTTCAGACTCGCCGCTTCTGCGTGGATATGTACAGGACATTGTTGCCGCGGATGAAGGCGTCGCCGTACTTGTTCTTCAGCTGGCCATTAACGTACTCCTCCGTCTGCTCCAGGCAGATGTTCATGTAGCCGTCCAGGCACGCCAGGACACCTGCGTCGCGTGAAAGGTAAACGTGTGTTAGCACCCGGCTTTTTTGTTTACTTCAGCTCTGCGGCCGGCCTTACCTCGGTAGTCGACGCCGTTGTTCAGCTTGACGGCGACGGGGCGGCCGTGAATCTGGTTGATGAACTGCGAGAGGGCTTCCTTGCGAGACATATTTGCGGCAAATCTTAATATTTTTTAAGTTTTTCGGAAATTTGTAAACTTATGAGATGGTGTGGCCGCCGCTCTATTTCTTTAATTTACCACAGCGCCTCGTTAGTTCGGAAAATGGTCACACTGACTGACAAACATTGTAGTTCGTAAAGGTTTGAAACTTGGAAGAGTTTGGACAACTGTGAAAAACGTGGCAGCACTGGTTAATGAGCGTTTTACGAGTCTTACTAAAGAGTTTTCAAGCAGAAAATCGATTTTTCCCGCGTGAACTAAAGGTTTGCGCATCCTACTCGATTTTTTTTATCCTCGGAGAATGACGGGAGGCATTGAAATCGAAGTAAAAGCGTAAATTTTCTCTGCTCTGTTTGGCATTAGCGATTTAAGTGTGACCACCTGCTGGGGAGGGGAACATCCGCTCTCTCCAATGAATTATAATCTTATAAACGTAAGTGCAGGCGGTCACACTCGACTTTTCGCGCAATATTTAATATTATTCTTAATTTCCTGTAGCTGTAGTGCATTCCTGAGCTCCATTGTTTGTTTTCTACTCCTTATTTATATAACTCATAAAATTCTCAATTCTCAATATTCTTTTGCAAAATGGCTTTACTTACTTTTCTGCCAAGGAATCATTGAAAAATACATTTAATGGTCTGAACATGTCTCTAAAAAATCAATTTTAATTAATCAATAAATGAAAATAACAATATTCCTCATCTAATGATCAATATTTTCGACTATTTTGTTTAAATTTAATTTGTTAAATTTAGTGCCCAACTAGGCCTTAAATATATATTTTTAAAGTGCATTCCACCTCTGGTTAACCAAAGGTATTGAAATTCTTTCAACAAAATTAATGTCTATATTCCATTATTTTTTTATACTCCTTACTTATTGAGTTCTATATTCTTTCGCAAAAAAAAACTTCAAATATTAAGCTAAACTAGTTTCATAAAATAAAAAATCTTATTTTTTCTAAAGAAAAATAACAATATATGAATCCTTTATTTTTTTGTTATAGTCAATCTCAAATCGAAGTAATTTTCTTCAGCCTTTAATAGCCAGAAATTAATTTACATACTTGTACATATAAAGTACTTCTTGATTACCGACTATTATTTGGTTATTCAATAATTTTGATAAGAAGAACATTAAAACTTAGTAAAAAATGGTTTAAAATTTATTTTATACTACCGCGATAATCTAATAATAATAATTGGACATTGGATAATGAAATAAATAAAGCGGTGTACATAAATTATGGACTACAATGTATCTATTATAACAATGGGCTTAGTGAATGCCCTCTAGTGGCGTGTAGGTCTTGTACTGATACAATTCCGGGCCCCCGTAGCCGTAGAGGAGTTTTCCGCGCCCATGTTCATCGTAGTACGGATAGCGGTATTTGGGTCTGAAACAAAGGGGGATTACGCTCGGAGAAGGGTTAAAATAATAGATTTGCAACGAACCTCTCGAAGTACTGGAAGTTTGGCGCCTTTGGCTGAACCGTGGCCAGCGAGGTGTGCACCACCAGGGCAATGACAAGAATAAGCTGGGGAATAAAGCAAGTATAATGGTAAATAAATACAAGTGTTTTAAAATTTTAGCAACAACCACTTGCAATTAATTAAATTAAATAATAGTGCCAGATTAGAAAGTATCATAAAATGATAAGCAACCCAAGTGGATTAAAAAATAAATACAAAGTTTCTAAAGAAACCTTTCTGTGGCCGAGGCAAGTTTTTTAAATCTGTTAGTTACACAACTTTCATCTAAACTTTAATACTTCCCGACTTTTGTGTGGCAGGATTTTATCTTTTTAATTTCTGTCGAGAAAGTAGTTTGGGTCTCATAAAACTCGGTTCGGGGAAGTAAGGCTCGCATTAAACCCCAGAAACTCGCATTAACTCATTGTGTCAGCCACATAAACGAGCCACATGTGAAGTGTAATGTCTATTTGTGTGTCGCCGTCCAAGAAATCGCCTTCAGCCGATTTAGCCAACTCGCAGCAACGACTACTGGCCAACTACGAGGCAGCGGCTGATGACGCCGGTTATGCAACCAACGGCAACAACAATAACAACGATGCGCAACTTGGCCACAACTTGTTGCTCAGAGATTATGACACAATTCGCTTGGCTTCCAACTTGGCCAAAAGAGAGAGAGAGAGAGAAGAGAGCGCTGGCGATCGCGGCTTTCAAGGTCTCTCCTGGGGAAAGAGAGAGCCTTCGAATTTGGCCCACATATGTTTCTGTGTGTGATTTGGAAATGTGTCAATCGTCTGGCTGACAAAAACACACGAATTTCGAATGAAGAACGCGCAAGTGCTCATTGGAAATTCAAGTCACAATTTCCATTGGCGACGACGGTTTTCTTTTGGTGTCTCAGTGCGACTTTCGCGCAGGCGCGGCGCAAATGGTGTCAGCGGGTCTAGCTTTGGAGGTGCTAATTGGGGAACTAAACCTTGGGCGAGATGGAAATTCAACGATCTCAACTTACGGGCAGCAGCAAAGCGTCCAATCTCGCCATGGCTGTTTAGATAGGAGTATATGCAGACAGAGTTAGTGTAGTTCCCGATCGCAGGTAGCGGCAGCCAGATGTTTGCCGATCGCGGTTTGTTTGGCAACTGAATTGCACTGCCAGTCGAAAGGTGGCCAAGAGGCGTGCTCCGCAAAGAGAGCCGGAAAGCTTGTCAAAGAGCGTTGGAGCTTCGAGAGCCGAGCTTAAGACGGCCTCCACTTAGGCGCTCAGTCTCTCGTCTGTACAGATGGCCTTACCTGGAGTTGGTACTGAGACCAAATAGGGTAATACATTGCAAAAATCAGAAGCTATATTGGGAATTACTTTAAAAATCTCTTGCAAACTGAGTAATATTTTATATATATAAAAGGAATATGGTAGAGAAGTGTATACTTAAAGTTTATATTAAAATAAATTTTAGAATTGCATTTGTGTGAGTAAGAAATAGAACGAAGTGGCTAGACATAATAACATATAAAATATTAATAAATTTTGTATATATAAATAAATTGTACATATAAATAAGTAATATATTTTGTAACATTGTATATAAATAGTTAAACCTCAAAAATAGCTATACATCTCTAAAACAAAGTTACAATTTGATACTGGTATCTTTGGCACACTGTGCTTGTGACGGAAGAGGCTGAGGTAGACACTATCGAGTTAGGGCTGTGGGCACCGCTGCTTTTCATATAAAAGTAACTGCAATATAAGCTGCTTTTATAAACTTATAAGCAATCTTTTAATTCTAAAGCAGTATTAAGTAAATTTACAACTTACAATTAATGAACGGCTAAGTGTGTCGTACATTTTTTGTATTACCAACAAGTTATTCTAGTAATATTTTTGAAATCCCAAGGAAGCTGTTAGATAGTTCACAAAACCTGAATATTTTTATTTATATATTAAACAAAATCGGAATCCATTAAGCTAAATAATTATTTATGTTAGCACTTACTACTAATTGGTTCGGAAACCATTAAGCTAAATAATTATTTATTTTAGCACATATTTAATTTGTTTACCTAATCTAATAATCCTCAACTCACGAAGAAAGTGAAAGTCCTGAAAAAAGTTGGAGCCAAAGAGCTTTCCGCATGCACTTAGGCTGCCGGAAGTCTATGTAAATAAACAAAAGGCAATAGGCATCGGAACCCACCTGATCGGACTCACGTAGGCTCTGCCATTGCTCTTGAAGAGAGCCGGAGATCGGAGGAGATTGCGGACTGGACAGCTGTTCAAGTGGGCAAAAATGGAATTGGGGCCAAGTTACCTAGTCACCAAAGCGGTTGGAGACCGACTGGCCATGCAGCCTCCGATCGACTGACAATTATGTAACTTCTGCAACCATAAAGAGCCGAGAGCCCCTCCAACCATATCAACACCTACCGTCTACAGGCCAATGGCTGGCAACCAGTTTTGCTTTCTTCACTTCGCGGCTCTGTGCCATTTCTTCTCGGCTCCGGGGCACTTTCTTTGGCTTGCATTTGCATTCGCATTTTTCCTCGGGTTTCTATTTCTGTTTACCACTAATTTCCCACTTTTTATTTTACTTGCTTGTCTTGGCTGCCCTCGTCGGAGCAGTAACCTTTGGCTAAAACGCGTACTTAGTTCCGTCTGCCATGAAAACCAATTTGGGTTGTCATAAAATTAAAACGAAAAATAAAACAGTTCATAAGGCTGTGCAAGCCGGGCTTGAAGTACCTGCCCGAAGGTCGCGAGCTAAGTCACAGTTCGGAGATCATATGCCATTAATGGGCCCCAAATGAAGACTTAGTACAGTGGGTACACTACGAAAACGAGTTGAATCTTTGGAGTCCAAAGTTATAACTATGATCTGATAGTTGTATTCCTTTTAAAGCTTTTATGTAAACTTATCTTAGTCTTTGAAGAAATGTATTGGGATTGAAAAAAAAAAAATAAGCTGAAAAAACTTGTAAAACATAATATATAATATTTATAAACTAAAAATAAATATATCCCAAAAATCACCAGAGATTTGAAATCACCTTTAAAGGTGTCTAAAAGTATGCAATTAAATGTTTGAGGCACCAAATTTAGTGCATATTTGTTATATTTTTAAATAACATTTATTCTAAATGGCTTTTAGGCAGATTTCAAACCGCTAGTAATTTACGTAGCACTTCCGATAATTTTATTAATTAGCTGTTATTTTATTTTTATTTTTAAGTTATTAATATAATTAATTAATAAATCGTATTATTAATACAACATATTATCAAAACCAGTCATTGGTAATTTTTTCAGTGCGTTACCATCAGTTTTCAAATCCCCCAAATATTTGTAAGCCAAATAGTATCTTGGCTCTCATCTCGCTCTGTCTCTCTGCGCTCTCCCTTAAGTTTTGGCTGTGCAACTTCTCAAATTTGTTTGTTTAACCATACATTGTTGGTGCTTTTGAGTTGATTTTTGTTTTCAATATTTTTCCAGCTGGCGCTTGGCTGCGTTTTATGCAACTACACGATTTCTGCGATCCGCAGTCTTCAGTGATCAATGGTCCAGTGACTCGGACGGCCGGCGCTCCACCTGAAAGTAAAACGCGACTCGAGACAATGTTACGCCCGAGACTTGTCTTTATGGTCTCTGTAAGTGAACCGAGATGTGATTAGAGCGACGTAAATAAGCCATGAATGAAGTGGTTAACTGAAGTGCCACGGGAAAGACGGGTTAGATGGAGTGACTGCTGGCGGAGTGTGCCATGCGGGGCGTATGAGTAATAAACGTCGATCGATTAACTTCTTGTGCAATTCCCCGAGTTGGGGTTAATTTTTGGCATAAATGACATACATGACGAAACGAAAGTCTTCGTTTATATAAAAATATGATATTTGGTTTATTAAGTGGTTAAATGAATATTTATTATCTAACTAATTCGGTCAAATTATAGTGTCAAACTTGACTGTGACTTCTACAAAGCTCTCTTATTAAGAACTATAAAATATAATAAATAATATATATAATATATATATAAATAATATAATATAATTTAAAATTAAAACAATTTAGGGTTAATTTTAATATATTTCGTGAGATTTCGCTCCTTTTTTCTCTATTTTGCTATTAGCAATTTTCTGTAACTTCATTTTAATACAATACAGGGTACTTGGAACTTATATTATTACTCCTTGTGCTGAAGTATAGGAAACTATACAAGTAATTGATAATTTTAATATTTTAACTCGGTTTAAAATTGTAAACAGAACCAATGAAATTATATAAATAATAATTCCTTTTATAATGAAATATGGGCAGATTTTGTGGCTGATTTATCATAAGTATATCTTTAGATGAGGTATGCGGTATATTAAATACTTAAAATATGGTTTATTATATGATTTACGAAGCTCTTTTATTAAGTAATATACAAGATTGCCTATTTTAAACAATTCAAAGTTATATTCAATATATTTTTTGAGATTAGGAATTTTCTGTAATTTCATTTTAATATAATATAATAATAATAATATTATTACTCCAAGTGCTAAAGTATAGGAAAAGTATAAAAGTAATTGTACATTTTAATATTTTTAAGTCGGCTTAAAATTGTAAACAGAACAAATAAAATTATATATATAACAACTCCTTTGACAATGTAATATGGAAAGATTTTGGATTGATTTATCATAAGTATGTCTTTAGAGTAGGTATGCAGGGTTGGCCACAGACACTTCATAATAAATGCATAAAGTTTGCTTTTATTTTAATTTAAATTTTATTAATTGAATTGTACCAAGATTGAAATCACTATAGATATATTATTAAACTGCTTATTATTAAACGGTATATTAAACTGATCAAATTAATAGGGTTGTAGTTAATTATAACATTTGATTTGCATTTAAAAAGTATTAAATATTCAATCTACCTTATAATAAAGAATATGAATTTGAATTGTAATCCTGAAAATAAAACATTGAACTACTAACTTTTTCACAAATTTTCAACTGATTTAGAGTCCATGAATATATCTTCTCACTCCTGATATATATCTATTTGTTTTCCAGCTGCCTGTGGTGCTGATCCTACTTCTTCAGGCCAGCCAACCCGCCGAAGGCTTCATTATCCGCTTTATAACTGAGACACTGCAGAATAATGTGGCCGGTGAGCCGATCCTTCACGAACGGACCCACTGGGACTTTGATCCCGAGGCGGCCAAGCGGGCGAGGTCCTTGTACTACGAGGTGAGTGGATTAGTGATCAGGACTCACTTGCTAGGCTGAATATATTATCTAAACTATATCCTTCCTTGCAGAAGAACGGGTTCCGCTCGGCCAAGTTCATCGAGAGACTGGGCGTGGGCCTGGACGGGCGGCACGAGGAGCGGAGACTGGAGCAGGGGGAGCGCGATGCGGGGCGGCTGAACGGGGAACACAATGTGAACTATCCGCCGCCGCCGGTTCAGCCATAAATAATTATGATTTAAATTTAACTCTCGTTTCGTTTCCATGGCTAATCCGGGCTGGATGTATGGCAAGAGCCAGTACATTGTCATCATTTTAATTTGCAGCGATTAATTGTCATTGTGCGCATTAATGTGCTTCACAAGGATTTGCATAATTTGCACAACGTTGTCGGCTCCCCACCCTCACCCTGCCTGCCTCTCCTGCAGAATATCCCTCTCCACTCGGCTTATTGTTAATGACTGGCAGGCTCAGAAGGACGAAGGCTGGGGGCTGGGGGCTGGGGGGTCCCCTGCCATGTTGTTGTGGTTTTAATAAACGTTATTAGCCGACTGGCAATGCTGCCTGCAACTGCAAATTGCCGCAATTACATTTCGCTGAGGCGAAAAGCAACGGCAGCTACTTACTTTCGCAATTTTTGTAATTTCATAATTCTGTCGCATAATTGAAGCCAATTTCGCTTCGAGCTGAATCAGGACAACGCTGAGTAGGGGAGGGGAGGGGAGGGGGAAGGATACAGGTGCGCGCTGTAGCGCGCTTCCATTCCCAGCCTGAAAATCAAAGAACTGGGAACGGGGATTCTGGGAAAGTGTTTCCATTTGGGATTGCATTTTGTAATTGGCGTGGCATACTTTCAGGCTTGCCAAGAAATCAATAAAAACTAGAAAATATAATTTGATGTATAATTTCCAAATGAAACTCTAGAAAGATACACTTGTAGTATAAACTGGTATGGTAATCCAGAAATTCTGATAGAATCTGGGAAGTTTTAAAAAATGACTTCGACAAAATCTATAGTACATTCCGTAGGGCTACTTTATAAGGGAACTTTGAGGACAAATATATTCACCAGAATTTAAATAAAGCATTAAAGACATCAGGTTTTAACATACGAAAGCTAGGCTGATTGCATATAGGAAATATTTTTATTCATTAACACTGAAAAATTAAATTTTTGGGATAATTTCTAAATGAAACTGAAGATAGGTACACTTATAGAAAAAAATGGTATAGAAAACCAGAAATTTCGATAGAATCTGGGAAGTTTTAAAGAATGATTTCTACTAAATCTATGGTACATTCCATTACAAATATTCACCAGAATTTAAATAAAACATTGAAGACATTGGGTTTTATACCATACGAAAGCTAGGATGATTGCATATAGGAAATATTTTCATTTATTGATTCAATTATTTTGCTTTTTGTAATTGGCATGCCATACTTACAAGCTCTAGAAAATAAAATAAAATAATCAATCGGATAATTTCTAAATGAAACTCTGGAAAGAAATACTTATAGGACGAAATGGTATGGTAATATAGAACTTCCCATAGAATCTGGAAAGTTTTAAAGAATGATTTCGACAAAATCTGTGGTTCATTCGTAGGACTATTTCATAAACGAATTTTGAGGACATATATATTCACCAGACTTTTAATATAACTGCAAGAAAACATTAAAGACATACATGATTGCATATAGAAAATATCTTCATATAGAAAACCCTGATCAATGTTAAGACTTTTTACTTAATTCTTATTAAATAAATATTACCGAATTGTCGCTGAATCGGATTGCCAGAATCGAGGGCCGACAATCATGGGAATTAAGCGAACAATGCCAACCGCAACTGCAGCAGCCGCTGCAGCAGCCACTGCGTGTGTGCTGCGGAAGTGAACTGCCGCCCAGCGAGGCAGCGAGTGCAGGGCAAACTGCTGCGATAAATAAATAAAATTACGCACAATTTGCGGCTCTTTCGGGTCGGCGGTCGGCGGCTGTCGGAAATGCAGAACGGAAATTACATTACAACTGCAGACTGCGAACAAAGCGGACAGTGCGTATACGTGATGCGAGGCCGAGCAGCGATAACACCATAAAATTGTTTAATAAATTGTTAATACAACATTGTAAATATTTCATTGATAATCATCGAGGGCCCCCGGCCCCGGCAGGCGAACCCGTGCGAACCGAAGCAGTTGTTCCTGTTTATGACACTAATTTAATACGAAATCAAACAGTCATCGCCATGTCGATAAGGCGTGCGGGCTGACTTTTATTAAAGGCAAATGTAAATAGATTCATAATGATATTTTGGCGGCCCGGGGAGATTCCCGTCCCGAATCCGGCCCAGGAAGAGGTGCATGCATTCATTAGCCTTATCAGCTCACTCAACATCAAATAAAATGTTTAATAACACCCGTGGGCGGGGTCGCGAGTGGCAAACTCGATAATAATGACGGGATATCACAGGTTGAATCAATTGTCGCGTTGTTGGGTATTAACTTTCATTTTGTGACGATTTTCCCCTGACATCAATTGCTGTGAAAGCGGATTACTTGTCATAAAAATACGCGCACAAAAAAGGGACAATTTATGTAAACGCACGGAAACTGGCTGGCGGGATGGGACACCTTACCTTGCTCGTGGAAAATGTGTGTTTTGAATGGGTGCTAAATGTTTTTTGATACTATTATTATTGGACAGGTAGGACCATGAAAGGCTGACAGGTTGACAGGGCTGGAAATACCCTGTCCCTAAGCAGGTGAAAGGAGTATCTAGAAGAAATCAATTCAAAAATCATAAATCAAGGCCATAAATACATAGCAACTTCCATATATAACACTATATAGCTCTTTATAACACTATATGACACTATATAATAACACAATATAACACTGTATAACACTCCATGTAACACTATTTAACACTATATAACACTTTATAACACTATATAACACTATAGAACACTATATGACACTATATAACACTATATAACACTATATAACACTATGAAACACAATATAACATTGTATAACACTCCATAAGGCTATTATATATCACTGTATAGCACTATATAACACTATATAACACTATATAACACTATGTGAGACTATATATCACTATATAACACTATACAACACAATATAACATTGTCTAACATTCCATAAGACAAAGTAACACTATATACCAAGATATAACACTATATAACACTATATATCACTGTATATCACTGTATAACACTATACAACACTATATGACACTATATAACACTATATAACAGAGTTCAACACAATATAACACTATATAACACTCCATAAGACTATGTAACACTATATACCAAGATATAATACCATATAACACTATATATCACTGTATATCACTGTATAGCACTATATAACACTATATAACACTGTATAACACTACGTAACAATATATAAAACTGTACAGCACTATGTAACTCTATATAACACCATATAACTCTATATATACTACACTACATACATATATATATTTGTTGTAAGGTAAGAGCTTTAATTGCGGAATTTCAAACAGAACAGGGTACGCCCGAGTCCCTTAAAAGGATAAATTAATGGTTGTTAGCCAAATAATTCAGCATTTTTGGCATATTTAGTGGGCTTTGCTGGGGAATCAACATTAAATGTAGAATTAGTATTGGCTAGACAGTGCATTAGTAGCTCCCACTCAATTGGCTTTTGTGGAGCAGTACCCCCATCGAAATCAAGGGACTCGCAGGGAAAGCACTTCCTCATTCGCCGCTGATTATTGGTTCAATGCACCTGAAGGACATTCAGCCGCTGCGAAAAAGGCCAACAGGGAGAGGGAGAGGTGGTGCAATGAATTTCTTAATGCATTTCCGCTGCGCAATTGAAGTCAAACCGAAGGCAGGGCAAGGACTCCGGCGGCGGCTAATGCACGGCCACAACAACAATAAATGTCAGCTCGTCCTGCATGCAAGTGAAGTGCAGCCAGGGCGGGGGCGGGGTCATGAAGCCCAGCAAAAGGCAAATCAACTTTGCTTGCGCATAAAATGTAATTTATAAAATGTAATATAATATCAACAGCACACAGAGAGCGGAGATTGCGATGGCGGAGGTGGCTGGAGGGCGGGGTCATCCCACAACAATGCCATAATGTCAACTGCCTTTTGTCCTTGCGGCTGATTCTGCTGGCGACCCGCTGCTGCTTGAGCTTCTCCCTCTCCTAACCCAGCAGCATTTATTTTATTTCATTAAAAGCAGGTGTACAGAGAGAAAATACCAAGGATACTTTACGATAAAGATGGGACTCGGTAAGACAGAGGTGCCCACCCAGGGTCCCCAAGGCTCCTTCACACAGATAATGCAGGAAGCTTGCTGGAGACCTTGGGGAACTGTTTGAGCAGCTCTGGTTTAGTAATCAAATTATTAGAGATATTGTTGTTTACTACCAATACCAATCCAACTAAAGAATTTATATCTATAAATTCAAAAAACGTTTTTTTATTATGTGTATATTTCTTTAATTGTAATTAATTTTAGCCGTAGGAAGAAAATAGAAATGTAAAGTCTCTCTTGAATGGCTATATGATTCATGTTTCTCTCTCTGCATTGACCTCCTCGCTCTCACTCTCGCTCTTTCTCTTTCTTTCGCTGCAGGACGTCCTTTGGCATATCCTTGTGCCTTTTTATTTGAGGGTAATTGCAATGCTAGCTGGGCAATTTTAAATTTTATCATTGCGCCCGCATCTGTCGCTGACAGATTAGTTAGTTATTCTTCTTATCCTTCTGCGGCTCCTCCAGATTGGTCCTGGCTTCTTGCTCGACCCATTGTGAGGATGCCATAATTTTGTCAAGCAATTAAGGGAAATATTTCAAGATTAAATATAAATATTTATAATAAATCAATATTTTTTCAACTTAAAATTGAATAAAATGTTAATAAATAAATCAGTATATTGTAAGCTCGATTTGGAGTACTACATATTAGAGGCGTATTATTAATTAATGTCTCTAAATAAACCCCAAATCCTAGGGGAGATAATTACGAGACTTAATAAAATAACTGAAAATTCCTATATATAGTAGCTAAACATATATTGTGTGCGTTATTTGTAAGCATGTGTTGGACCATGTAATGCCTCCGAACAAGTTCATATTCAATCAATATGTTTGCCAAAGGATTTCTTCTCCTTGCTGCAAATGCAAATCCATTATGCCACAATGTTCTCGACTAATGCATTCGGCAAACTTGGCGGCCGTCTTGCCGGAGCCTTCTCTTTGTTGTCGCTGATTTCTGGCCTTTGTTGAACATATTAGCCATGTGTGTACAGACGCAATATAATAATGGCACAGGTCTAGATGCTAAGAGCATCTTGAAGTAAAAGGAAAATAGTACACATTTCCATAAATATTGAAACCGCAAGCACCTTAAGAAATGTGCTCGTAAAATTGGTTGACTGGGCAGGGTACACTGGAATTATAACTTAGTGCCAACCGAGAATGTAAGTAACAGGCTGAAGGAGGCATCTCTGACTCCAAAGAGCAAATTATCATCACAATGCGAGTAGATTTAGCCATTTCCGTCTGTCCGTAGGCACCCACACTCACCTCAAAAGGCAAGCCGAGCCCCGAACCTTGGTTTAGAACTGCGACGATCCGTAAAAACTTATACTTTTTGTATGTTTTATGTACTACTTTATATTATGAAATCGAAGAGTATTGGTAAGACGCTTTAGGCCATTCCGGCTGGGTCTTCCACTGAAAGCAGCATTTGTGTTATAGTTTCAAGCAGAAAGCTTTGGGTGCCGGGTATTTCACAATCGAGGCCTTTTAACGGTAGCTATCTTACTTGTTTTTATAGAAATGCGATTTAATTGCAAGTTTCTAACTTTATAGTAAAGCTATGTAATATGAAAAAAAAATATTTTGAGTTCTTTATAATCTTTTACGGGGGGGAATGTAAGCCCTGATTGGAAATTGCAATATCTGCCAGAGTTGTTGTCTTAAGCAATGTTATTGCCTCTCATTTTTAAACCTTATATTTCCCCAATAAAACCAAATGAAGTCCCAACGACAAAAATCCAGTTTTAATAAGCAGTCCTGGGCAAATTACAGTCATCAGTTGTAAGCCAAATGCAACATTTCCTGCTTAGCCTCTAGATATCACAACAACCTCCTACTTAATTCGGGCTTCTTTCGCCCTTTGCCGTGGCCCGTTGCCACTCGAATTCACTTGATTACAAAGTAATTTATTGGCAAAACGAAAAGTCACAGAAGCTAGATAAACAAGGATTTGTCTCAATGACAGCCCTCCGTCTCGGTCTATCCGCTGTGCATACGAAATGCGGCAAATCCCAAAAATCAACAAACAAATGAAAAGAAAATTCAATAAAATACGAGCCGAATCGCAGAGGGAACTTTTCCCTTCTTTCTTTCTTTTTCCGAGGGGAAAAACTAATTACACAGAAAAGCTGCTGAGCGTCTGCCAGTGGGCGTGTTGTGCTAGCTGGGGCACGCCCCCCATTTTGGCGGCTCTTCGCCATCAACTTTTGATTCTTCCCTCTGCTTTTTTTCGTCTTCACTTTTCGCACATTGCGTAAGGCACATTTAATTACGTATGCCAGGCAGGAGTTAGGACCCCACTCGCCGCCTCCTTGGAGTTTTTTTACACACCCACACTTGGGTAGTACAGTGCGTATGGCTGGTGTAAGTCCCTGTCTTATCATCATCATAGGTAAGAACCAGTTAAAATTTAAAACTACTTCACTAATATATTTTTCAATACCTTGCTTTGACAGTCAGACACACAACTGGAACTAGGAATTTTATTCAAATAAACCAACAAACTATACCATAGATGGGCACCAAATATCAGCATCGGAGCATCATGAGTCTGAATTCTCAGATTTCAAGGGAAAAGCTTTAAGTATTATTTTTTTTAAGTAGTGGTAAAGCTATTAAAATATTTCTAAGTAGAAATGATTCTAAAGTCTTTCCATACCGACCGTCCAACAAACTATAGCATAGATGGGTACCAAATATCAGCATTGGAGCATCATGAGTCTGAATTCTCAGATTTTAAGAGAAAAACTTTAAGTTTCTTAACCAAGTATATAATTATTTGTTCTAAGTAGTAGTAAAGCTACTAAAATATTTCTAAGTAGAAATGATTCTAATGCCTTACCATACCGACCGTCCAACAAACTTAACCATAGATGGGCACCAAATAGCAGCATCGGAGCATTATGAGTCTGAATTCTCAGATTTTAAGGGATAAGCTTTAAGTTTCTCGACCAAGAATCATTTTTTCTAAGTAGTAGTAGAGCTACTAAAATATTTCTAACCTTACCATACCGACCCGTGCTGTGCCTAACCCTGCCAAACAAAAAATGCGAATAAAATTAATTATTTTGTCAGTTGATATAGCAATGCTAACTGCTGTTGGCCCCCTCGACTCTACAGCTCCTCCCTTCCCTGTGTCCTTCCCTCTTCCCTGTTTCGAGCATCCTGGCTCGTCCCTTTGGCGGCTGCTGCTCTTGTGACACCCGCAAAGCCGCAGGACACGACGCGTCGGCCGCCCGCCACCTGCCACAGAGAAAATTGGCATGTTGTGTCAATATAGACGGCAGACTCTGTGGCCGTTTTGGGTTTGGCCGCTAAGCAGCAATCCGCCATCTGAAAGCTGGCAAAAAAATGAAGAGTCCGTCCCGCTCCACGGCCGGCGATGTCCTTTTTCTGGTTGCGTGGCCCGCGGTCATGTTATTTTTTGCAATTTGAGTGTTATTTGTGAATGCCAGTCCGGGTTTAGAGCTAGCAGTGGGGCTAACATTCCTTTTTATTTCTAGATATTTGCCCGCTGTAACCTTCGGTGAGCTGGACATCTCAAAACGAATATAAATGCTCAGCAGGTATTCGAACATTTTTATTTACAATTCAAGAAGGAAATTCTAGTTACAGCATGTTCTAAATAATTTCTGTGGTTTGTTGGCATACAGAAGGTTCCGCAAACTGTATTTCTCATTTTATTAAAAGTTACATCTGCAATCTCTTTGATCAATTTCATGATGCTCCAAGGCGTCTCCCAATATTTAATTTCTTAGATATCAACAAAGGATTACCGAAAGGATTACATCAATATTTATATAAATATTTATTTTAAATGATACTTACAAAATCAACCCCATAAAAAAAATATATCTTTAATCAGTATCAAATGCCGAGTTGATTTTGCCAAGTCCGTTAATTTGTCCGTTCTTTTAGCCATCTATATGTTCGTCTGACCGTTGTCCGTCTATTTCTTTGTCCGTCTGTCCGTCTGTTGCTCTGTCTGTCTGTTTCTCTCTCCGGCTGTCCGTCAGTCCGTCTTTCTGTCTATCCCTCTGTTAGTATATAAGTCAGAATTTTAATAAAAATAATTATAATAATAATATTTGCTGTCCTGGGAAAGGTTGGATCAATTTATAGACTGCAATGGTTTACAAACTTCGGCTTACCTTAGTAGTTTTTTGTTCCTATTAAGATATGTTAAATATCAGATAAAATTTTCATTTACTGAATCCCAAATGAATTTCTCATTAAGTATAAAGTATTCGAGTTCCAATCAATGAAATAATTAAATTATGGCATTAATATTAAAAGTTGTCCTAATAATTTACATCAAGAATCCGATATACATATATGATTTTACCTAAAACGAAAATCGAAATGCCTTATTAAGCCTTTTATTGAATTGTTCAAGCAGACACAGAAAAGTCAAATATATTAAAACATTTGAAAGAGCCAATCACATATTCGGACAATAGTTTTCCGCCATTTCCATTGACATACACGTACCCTTTGAGTCGCCAGCCGGATTCTTTTTGGCGTTTTTTTGTGAGCAGCTTAATGAACCAGTCTATGGCCGCCAAACGGCCAATAACCAAGTTAAAACAAACAGCACGATGCAGCCCCCCGCCCCTCGCTCTGGGAATTGTGTACTCCTGAACCACAGCCTCCCCATTCCTCTGAGGGCGGTGGTCCAACCAACCACAGGTTTCCAAACAATTACAGGCAAATTGCGTTGAAATGAAATTTTCAACGTTTCGATTTTTGATTCTCGATCTGCAGCCTCTGCCCCTCTCCCGGCTGGCACCCATTTTTTATGGCCCAGCCTCAGTGAGTGCCCAAAAAACGAGGCAGAGAAATGTTCATTACAATTCCGACAGAGGCAAAGGCCAGAGCAGAAAAAACAAAGACAACGCACAAAAGTGTGCAACGCAAAATTGCGGCCCGGCTAAATGCAGAACAAAGAAAAAACACCCACAACTGCAGTCAGACAAAGATTAAATGAACGCTAAACTGGCAACAGCGAAAAAACAAAGCCGGGGGGTTGGGGGTGGGCCCGGGCCCATAGGGTTGAAGGCGAGGAGTTCTCAAAAAGCGGTGTGTACACACTCACACATGGTGCAGCAGCTAGGCACCAGTGCTGCCAAATCACAGTTTGCCGCAAAATCCCAAGCAGCAGCAAAGCCATAGAGCCTTGAAGTCATAACAATATCTATCACCTATCTAATCGGCTTCTCCTATATATGAATAGTTATAAATTTGTCAGAAAAATATGTAAATTAGGATCTGGTTCTATTTCTAATATTCTTTCTTTTCCAATTTATGGAATTTAAATTAAATAAGCAGAGAAATTCTTATGAAGAGGAGAATTTGTACTTGCAAATTCAGAATATATCCACTAATCTCATACTTTATACATATAAATACTTCTATATTTTCATACATTTCAATAGGGGAAGTTAGTTCCGTAAAATCCCGAGCTGCAGCAAAACCACAAAGCCTTGAAGTCCGATCAATCACCTCTCTAATCGACTTCTTTTATATATATATAGTTATGAAATACAGTTACATATTATTCATTTAGTTTTGACAAAAGAATATCTAAGTTTGGATCTGGTTCTCTTTCTTTCTTTTGTAATTTATGGAATTTAATTCAAATAAGCAGAGAAGAATTTGTTGCATGCATGTTCAGAATATATCAACTGATCTCATAATTTATACTTATACATATTTATTATTATAGATTTCAATAGGGGAAGTTAGTTCCGCAAAATATCAAGCTGCAGCAAAACCATAGAAGTCATAACAATATTTACGTAGATTAGATAGGTAATCTATTTCTCCTATATATTTATAGTTATGAAATACAGTTACAGTTATTCATTTAGTTTTGGCAGAAGAATATCTATATTTGGATCTGGTTCTCAATCTAATATTCTTTCTTTTGTAAAATTATGGAATTTAAATCAAATAAGCAGAGAAATTGGTATGTAGATAAGTATATGTACTTGTATATTCAGAATATATCAACTGATCTCATACTTTATACTTGTACATATATATTATTAAAAATTTCAATAGCGAAAGTTAGTTCCGCTTTTTCTGTTCTAAAGCCTCAATTTGGAAATCGAAACCGGCTAACTGAGCAGATCCTGGAACGCTCCGAACATGAGCTTATATATCAACTGATCTCATACTTAATTCTATATATGTATAGTATTATATACTATACTATATTATTATACTATATATAATAATAATATATATATAAATATATTATTAAACATTTCAATAGGTAAAGTTAGTTCCCCTTTTTTTGTTGTAAAGCCTAAATTTGGAAATCCAAACCGGCTAACTGAGCAGATCCTGGAACGCTCCGAACATGAGCTAATCTCTGGGCGTTGATTTTTTGTTGCAGCTTTCAGGCGCAAACGTTTATTGCATTTAGTTTTCATTTTGCGCACAGCCGCTGCCGCTGCCCCTGCCTCTGCCCCTGCCCCTTCCCCTACCCCTCCTCTGCCCAAAAAAAGGAACTCAAACAAAGACCTCCGAGCCGGGTCCAAATCCCCAAAATGGAACCAAAAAATAAAGTATACGGCTAACGAGAAATTGCACTTGCCAGTCGGCTGGGAAGGGCTAGAGGGGTGAGGCGGTTAGGCAGCTTATTTGCACATGCTGGGCGAAATTTAAGCGCTTTTAAACACAATTGTTATAAATAAACAAAACAAAAAATGTAACAAATTTCATTTCTGCAACGTTTTTGTTTGAGTTAAAATTGTATGCAAGTTTTTGTACACACACACATGTGGACTTCGGGGCATGCAGATGTGTGAGTGTGTGTGTGCATGTGCGGTTGGGCAAATAAGGAAATTTACAGCACTTATGCAAACTCACACACAGGCAGCTGTGCTGTGGCGTCCTCACACAGACACGGGGCAATTGAATGCAATTTTGCATGAGATATTAAAAAATCTTTTTTTCGCCGCTTTTCGGGCAGCCAATTGTGTGTTACATTTCCGGGGGTCGGCCGAGAGGGGCCGGGCCAGGAGGAGCCTTCGGGGCGCACTTTTTATTTTATTACGCCTCCATTTGCGGCTGGGCCGAGCAACAATAACAAATGAAAACCGTTTTTAATGAAATTTTTGAACAAGTTCCCCCACCCTCGCACTTTGGCACTCATAACTCGCGGGGTACACTGGAAAATTTATTAAGATATATGTATTTATAGGCTATGGCCAAGTTCATATGGAAAATAAAATTCCCTGAATTCCCTATGATTTATATTAATGGAATTAATATAATGGCTGAGTCCTTACCCTAACCCTTACCCTTGCCCTTATTAAAGTCCTGGTCCAAAGTACTCAAAAATATGATTTAAATTTTTAATAAATAAATGAACATGAGCATAGTGGGTGCTTAAAAACAATCAAATATCATATATTCTAATTTTGGCTCTAAATCATTACCATTTAGACTTCCAGTTTGAAGTAAATTAATCTTTAAATATTATTTAAAATGTTTTAGAGTGTTAAAAAAAAGTTACAAGATATGGTGGTAAACTTAATTTATTATTATAAAGCAAATTAATATTTTCAGAGGGTTATGACACTCCAACTTCTTATTTTAAATTAGATCAAGGTAAGAATACTACGTAACTTGATGCTGCGGAAGTCTATAGGGTTTACAAATATGTTATTTCCACCTCAAAAATATTATTGCATACTTTTAGACACCCTTTCAGGGGATTTCAAAACACCCACGTATATGTACACCGATTATCTTCTATAAAATCTAATAAAGTGCCTTCAAGAATCAGAAAATAATGTGAATAAGGAAAAGAATTTACAATACTTGTTTTCTATTTTCAATCCATAAAAATATCGGGGGCTCACGTGATTTAGATTATTGCAACATTTTGTTTCTTGTAGTTTTTTGTTCGGTGTGAGATGATGGTGGCTATGAAGCGGTAGCAATATGCAGATGCCCTGATGAGCCTTCATCAGCCTTTCATTTCCGCCCATTCGAGGCTCAATTGTTCCTCATTTGCCAATCTAGCCATAAAACTGCTAAAAACTTCTTTCTTTTTCACACTCGCTCCGAGGAGACGCTGTCGAGGGTCTTCTTGGGCACACGCTGGCACAAAAGGTGTGTGATTACAATTGTTGTTTGGCCGGCCCCCGCCCCCGGCCACGCCCATGCGTACACATATCAAGCGCCTTATTGTAGTCGCCCGAGACTCGGATTGGGATTCGGATGCAGATTCAGGTCCAGATTCGCATCCAGAGCCACTTGGCAGTTGTCAGTTTATTTGTTTGTTTGGCTGCAGTTTTGCATGCCAGCCAGCAACACCCTCGGTATATATGGATGTGGATATGTGTGCATTATCCTTTTGTGTCCTGGCCAAAACGGTAGCCACTCGGCCATTGTTCGCCGGCCAATTTTTATGTAATTCAAGTGCACAACAATGTGACAGGTAATTCCAATGAATTTCTTTGCACATGTGATGGCCATCTCCAGGTGAAAGGAGGTGGCCAAGTCTGCGCCGCAGAATAGAACAGAAGCCGAGCCGCATAATTACCGGGAAGCACTCTTGTCGGCTAGCGTCTCCTTTGAAGTGAGCAGTCCGCTCCTTAGCCGCTTATCTTGGCCAGAAATTTGGCAGAAACCAGGACGTGTGAGTCCTTTCATGTGTGCTTTAATTTGGCCCAAAACGAGTGTCAATTTACCACTGGTCTGCCACATGCAGAGCAATCCAGGGGGATACTGCTTACTAGGAATACCCACCCAAGGGTTATCGCCCGTGGATCTGGGAAAGTGTGCCAGAAGCCAGAAGGATAAGATTGGAACTCTTCCTGTCCTTCCTGTTCCGCTGAAAACCCCCCCTGCCGCTACTGGAACTTGTTCTCTGGCCTCGGGCCTTAATAAACGTGGCCAATAATGTCGTGAGCAAAAATGTTGAGACACCAGACTGACGGTCTGACGGGCGGTATTTGTATGCGGTCTGAGTCCTCCACATCCCATCCATCCCTCCCGCTATATTAGATTATGAAACTAAATGTCAAACAGGCCTTGGCCCGTCTCCACTCGCAGTGTTTGATTACGTCCACAAACAGTCAAGGATATTGGATAATTCCGACCACTGCGAGGATGTGTCTGTGGGCCCTGAGCAGGAGCTGTGTGCTGGGCTGTCTGTTGCCTGAATTGCGGTTGCTAGCCAACCTCAGCAGTTGCTCATTTGCTGCCTGCCGCATATTACATTTTGCCAAGCAGCAATTGCGGGCTCCAACTATCGCAAACTATCTGCAGCCGGAGGAGTTTGCAGTGGCAAGGGTCTGACCAAGGAGCAAACTGAAGGCCTCGATCGAAAAATATTAAATTTGTTAGGAACAGGAGCACAGACTGGGCCAATATCCTTGCACATTAATCAATAACCAACTCTCTCTTGCGCTTTTATAAGTTTAGAATATCTAATTAATATTTTAAAAGTCATACAAGCTGGAACTATAGTGCTTATAAGTTATATATTAGAGGACTCTAATTCCTGTTCAAGGTGACTTCCGATCTCGTACCAGGGATCCCTTCACATTAATCAATACCCAGCTGCAAAAAACCAACTCTCTCTTGCGCTTTTATAAGTTTCGAATATCTAATTATCATTTTAAAAGTCATACAAGCTTGAACTATAGTGTTTATAAGTTATATATTAGTGGGCACTAATTCCTGTTCAAGGTGACTTCCGATCTCGTACCAGGAATAATTGCAAAGTCAATCGTTTTCCGCCCCTTGTCAGCGGCAGGCTCACGCCCCTTCCCCGCCCTGGCAGCCAGTTAAAACTCAAAATTAAATATCCCAGCCATAAGAAAAGCTATCAGTTGGGCTAAAACCCCTTCCATTCCCCATTTTGGCCGGGAAGAATATCCGGTAGACAATGGCAGGCAGACTGTAAGTAGACGAAAACTTTTTAGTTGGATTACGTGGAGGGTAAGACCGAAGGCACACACACAGGGGCCGGGCCGTAGTTACCCCTGCTCTGGGTCTCCACCCACACACCGGGCGAAATTCGTTTTATTACTTTGATATATTAGATTTAATGGTTAAGAAAAATGTTGCCAACAGCATCTATCTGCCCCCCGAGCCTTCCGCCGCCCACTCCGCCGCACACCCATTGTGCAAAGTGGGTGTTTGTGGGTTGTTGTCGTCGTCGCAGTTAACCTTATTAAAAGGTGAACACAGTCATGGCACCAGAGAGAATTGCCACAATGTGTTTACACGCAGCTGCTGCGCCGGCGGAGGGGGATGGGTCTGGGTGGCTCCGGGTGGCTCTGGGTGGCCGTGGTGGGGGTAACACGATAATGACCTCGTTGGAACTCGTTTCACTCACACACAGAGGCGCAGGACCATCCAATGGGCTTTCAGCTCCTCTGCGCATGTCCCGAGAGAGCCCCAGCCGAAGAGACCTCGAGAGACTTTGGCGAGCGGCTCTAGGAGAACTCTCACTCCTCCTGGCCTCAATTGATGTGCTAATTTAGAAATTACAATGAAGTGCAGCCTTCAATGAGTTTGAGTTTGAGTTTGACTTTGATTCAATTTGTCATTTCACACTTGGCCTAAATGGCTTTCGGTGTCTGGGGAAGGGGAAGGGGCAGCGAGCACAGCTCCTCCAGCTAAATTAGTTGAAAGTGTTGAAGAGAGTCGGCCAAGAAGGCTTGGCAGGGAGAGGAGCCGGAGTAGACAATGGCATGATGGCTGATAGTCAGGAAATTGGTCCTTAAGCTTCCAATAAAGAAATTATATTGTAGGAGTAAGCAAATTAAATATAAATATCGACCAATACCACCTGTTAACACCTTTCGGCCCACATTTCTTGTTAGGATCTATGGGTGTTAAAAGTCTAATCATCAAATTATAAAAATTCGGTTTTAATTTATCAACTCTGTTAAATACTAAACTAAACAAACTAAATAAGCTACTGCACATTAAATTAAGAGGTAAATGTGTTTTTCATTGCCTGATGTTAAGTAAGGCTTAACCAGACTCTTCGACTACTTAGTTTAGTTCTAAAAATAACGAAAAAATAATAAATAATCAATAAAAAACTTTGGAAAGTTTACTTTTGGATGACTTTATCTCGAAACCATGGTACGTACTTGAGTAACCATCTGTAAAACTTGATTGTCTTATAACTCCCATGTTTATCGTTCGAATGTACTCAAATGTACTTCAGAATATGTCAGCTCAAATATTAGGTACTTATATTATTATATTAAATATTATATTATATTATATATTATTTTATTATATTTTAATACAGTATCTTTATTATTATCTCTGAGATCTGTTGTTTCATACGGACAGATGGACATGGCGGAATCGACTTATGCTGGTTATCTGGTTATGCTGATTAGGAATATATATACAATTCATTTATATCAAGGTATAATACCCTTCTAGTCCTTGTGTACAGGGTACAGATGCGAGTGGAGCACGAATCTTGTAAAATATAGCAAAAAATATATGTGTTATTTAAATTTATTGCGGAAAGCCAGAAATTTTATAAAGAAGATTCATTCTATTCTGAGGAATCGTATAGATTAAGAATAGATTAGAGTAGATTAGGATAGATTATATAACCGGGAGCAATATGAAAGATTTTTAGGGGGTAATTGCCACAATTCGGAGGAGGTACCTTCGATCTTCGATTTTGAAATAAAAAATCAGCTTGTAAGCTTGTGACAATTCAAAAAATACAAGCTATTGAATATAATTACTAACAAAATATGAATAATTTTTATTAAATAGAATTTTTTATTATAGTGGGATATTTAAGCAAAATATTAAAAAAATAAAAATTTAAAAATATAAATATATAAATATAAATATCTAAGAAATAATAAATATTACTAGAAAATAAAAATTAGAAATAGTTTTAAGCCCAACATGTGATTAAATTCATTTTTAACTGACGATCTTCATGTTATGCTATTGTAGATCCAATTCTGGACTTCGGGCATCGCTGTTTTTTGTGATATCTTGATATCTCGATAAGTGGGTCAATCACTTGGCCCTTGGATAAATTAGGGCCAGTCCCGGCCTGAATCAAGGAACGAGGATCGGCAATTATCCAGTGAGCAACCCCCAAGACAGCCTTTTTTTGACTCGTTAGCCGGCCTAATGAGCCGCGATTGTGTCTAAGTGCGCTGATGATGCTGCATAATTCCGGCGAGCGGCATTATTCATTCCACATCAGATCGGAGATTACGAGACCGCAGATCCGGGCAGGTAGGCTCTCCCAAGTCCGAGGTGCCCTCCGCAGCTCTAAATTAAACGAACGAGCAATCGGATTTCTGAATGAAATCTGCATAGGGAAGCGTCCTATGAAAATATGATTAAGCGCCCTGGGTGGACTAGCCCTAAGCCCAGCTGTAGGTTTTTATCCCTGGCCTGGGGACTGAGTCCTGGCTGCTGTGGCGTCATGCATCTGTCACATTAATGAGTCCGGTCAACGCGGCTTTGTCCCGGCTACTTGTTCGCAGTTCTGCGGAAATTACGTGTTCGTCCTCGTCGCTTTCCCGGCTTCCTCGGCTGAAGGTGCCGCGATCTTTGGCTTTGTTTGGGTTCGGGGCACAAAGGAATTGTGTAAGTTTCGACAAATTAGAGAAGGTAAATCCCAGGCCGCGTTTTGTTATCATTGTAAGCGGCGTTTCGGCTCATCTCGCTCTCTGGGCCGCTGAAAGAAGGTTTTTCGGGAAGCAATCCTGGCCATTTCAGCTCCTATTATGCAACCTATGTAACCTTGCGAAAAGCTTGCGGTCTAAGCTGATGATCAATGCAAGTCCCAGGCACGGAAAGACAGATTTAAGCAAGGTTGAGATACTTAAGTATTTATTGTGACAAAGTAAAGAACGATTTTTGAGGTGTATAGGTTTCTGAAGCTTGATTTAAGTTACGGTTTCTATTAAATAAAATGATAAAATAGTTTACTTACCATTTGTGAAGTTCTTGTGGCTTGTTCTTATTATTTTATTTCATTATAACCTGGATAGTACAGGTAGATTATTAAAACCTTGAGAGAGATGAGATATCAATAACATAAATATATTATGAGTTAATAATAATATTATAAATTGAATGACATTTTCCTGTTCACTGTTTGGTTTTATGTAAATTATCCTGAAGCTTGATTTATGTTACTGTTTCTATTAAATAATATGATAGAATAGTTTAATTACCATTTGTGAAATACTTGTGCTTTATTCGTATTATTTTATTTCATTATTAACATTATAGTACAGGTAGATAATAAAAACTTTAATGAGATATCAGTAATAATAATAATCTAATAATAATCTAAATTAAATGACATTTTCACTGTCTGGTTTTATGTAAATTATCCTGAAGCGGTTTCTATTAAATACTATGATAGAATAGTTTACTTACCATTTTATTTCAATAAAAACCTGGTTAGTACAGGTGGATAATTAAAACCTTCATGAGATATCAATAACATATATATATTATGAGTTAATATATATTATGAAAATATTATGAATTGAATGACATTTTCCTGTTTACTGTCTTGTATTATTATACATTCCTGAAAGTGTTATTTCATATGGCCATATTAAAACGTTCCATAAAATCTAGTATAACTTTATGTTAAGATAAAATAATACCTTTCTAAAATTATAATATTTAAGTCTTCATTGTCTGTTTAGTATAAAAATGTATGGTAATTTAGCATAGATTACTAGACTGCTATCTACCAAATTGTTAAAGCGATATAAGAATATTTCTTCCAAATATATTATCCTGCTTAAAGTGTCTCCACATTCTGTTATAAATATTAAAATAATTTCCTGACTGTTTTAAGCACTGTTTTTTAGTTAAAATAATAAATAGATATACTCGCTTTTACCTGTATACGATCCCTCCCAACACAATTCAGAATGGCGGAGATCCGGCCAGATGAGATCAGTTTAATCAATGAACTTAGGTCGCAATCCCGCGAGAACTCCTCGCTAAGTAAAGGGATTCATTGATCGTTTGAAGGGTTCAATGAAACCACGGGCTCTTCCGAGCAGATCCCGGGGATCCTTGCGGCAAATCTGCGCCGAAATGGAAGCGGAACTAGCTCCTGGAACGAGCTCCTGGCAAATGGCCGACATTATACAGGTTCCAGGTAGGCAACCAGGTAGTGGTACAACCTGTTCTGTGATTTGTGGACGAGGCGGGGCCAGAAAGAGAGGGAGGACACACAGAGGGGGAGATCCGTGAGGCACTGGGACACTTTTTACAAGCAAATTTGTGAAATAAATAACATTAATCAGCAAACTATGTTAGTTACAGCTCTCAAGTCAGACAGGGAGAGGGAGCGGGAGAGAGCGCGGCCGGAGAGCGAGAGGGAGTGCCAGCACCCCTAAGCAAGCTACCTGCCGCACGCACACCAAGCCACTGTAGTAACACACATACTGACACGGCGATGCAGGGGGAATCCACCCCTGGAGAGCGAGAGCGAGAGCGAGCGGGACGGCTGGCTGGGCAGGACACTGGGAAACGTGAGCGAGAGCCTCGCCCATTTCACTTGCACACCAGCAGCAATCCAGGGCCGTATTTAATGCCACGTTCCGCAGGAATCAGGCTCAGTCGGTGGTTGTTGATCGTCCCGAGCGCTACTCCCAGTACACCACTCAGTTCGTCGCAGCGGCTGTGAAATCGCAATCGAAATCGAAATCGAATAGTTAATTAATTATTTAATTACTAAGCCCCATTAGTGACAATAACAAAGGTCCCTGCAAGCCAAGGCCAAGCCAAGTGAACCCCATCAGTCGGTCAGTTCGTGAGCTCTCCCGGTGGAGCTATGATGACCACGACGACCTCGCAGCACCACCAGCACCATCCCATCATGCCGCCAGCCATGCGCCCCGCCCCCGTCCAGGAGAGCCCCGTCTCGCGCCCCCGCGCCGTCTACAGCATCGATCAGATCCTGGGCAACCAGCACCAGATCAAGCGCAGTGGTGAGTAGATCAAGTCTAAGCCAGCAAATTTAATAAACCGGGAAGGGAGCGTATTAAGGAGCTCGTCAGATTGCCGTCGGCGGTCTGAGGTGGCAGATAACAAGGTTCTTAAAATATTAAGTTGAGACTGCATAAAGAAATAATTAAATCGGAATGTCCTTATATTCAGGCGTGGTATTAGTATGATTTTTTTAAGCATCTTTATGTGCGGGTGCAATAGTTAAACTTCCAGATGAATATATCCATAATAATATATATTTTATACTATCAAAATTGTAAGTCTCTTAGACCATTTAGCTAAGGTTTCGACACTTTTCTTTCATTTATTTCATTCAATATTGACTAATTAAAACCATTATCAGCAATTATTAAATTAATAGTTAAATAATATAAATATATATAATGCTACAAAGACTTTCAATCTCCTAGAAACTAATACTAAGGTTTCCTTCCTTCTTATTATTAAATTTTATTATTTCTTATTATTATTATTATTTCCTTCTTTTAATTATTCCATTCAACAACGGGTATTTAAAACCATTGTCAGCAATTATTGAACTAGTAGGTGAATAAGTGAGGGATATATATATGAGAATTGAAATATATATTATACTACCAAGTCTTTCCATGTCCTAGAAACTAATATTAAGTTTTAGTACAGCCTTCTTTCATATATTTCATAAATTCGACAATGAGTAATTAAAGCCTTTGACAGCATTTATGATGAATAAGTGAGGTATATATATAGGCATTTTAAATATATTTTTTATTATGACTATTGTCAGTCTCTTAAACCATTTAGCTAAGGTTTAGTACCTTCTTCTTTTAATTATTCCATTCAATAAAGGGTAATTAAAGCCATTGTCAGCAGTTATTTAACTAGCAGATGTATAAGTGAGGGATATATATAAGAATTAAAATATATTTTATACTACCAAGACTTTAAATTTCCTAGAAACTAATTCTAAGGTTTAGTACAGCCATCTTTTAATTATTTCATTCAACGAAGCAATTATTGAACTAGTAGATAATGGATGAATAAATGAATAAGTGAGAGATAATGAAGGAAATTATATTTTTATTATGATAATGAAGCATATAAATCACTTGAAATGTGATTTTGATGTATATATGCTTTGATATGAAATAATTTTGAATGAAACTAATGTAAATAAAATCTACAACAGTTTCCGAAATCCCTCTATAACAATTCGTAACTTAATATTAATATTTACTTACTATTATAAGCCTTACCAATTATATGGTTGCTTAAGAAGTTAATCAATTGTGTCTATATAAATTCGGACAACTAACACTTGCACCTTTAGAATGAAACCTCGTTAGGTTACCTGTGTGTACATGGGTGCCTGGGTGTACATTTTAGTTGGACCCCAAACTGAGGCTCCTTAATCAAGCTTCGTCACCCGCCCTCCGCCGGTGACCACATCAAAAAGATCCATCCAAACACCCAGGGACAGGAATAAAGACAGAGTGACATGGCCAGCGGCCACCCATATCACATACTTTTGCATATCATATGCAAATTGCTTGGAAAGGACATTTTGTCGTAGCCTAGTGTGGGCTAGGAAAAAACTTTCCTGCAAACATCGACCTCGAGGTCCACCCAGGGGAAGGCATCCTGACAATGGGAGGGTCCTGGCATGTCGGAACTGTTGTTGGGGGCGTGGCCAAGCTGCAGGATGCCCGAAGTTCGCCCAAGGATCAGCCAAGGAAAAAAAACTGTGTATCAAAACATATCTGGCCGGATATATCACGGCGAGAGAGGGGCAGGGGGCGAAAAGCAATTGCGTCATTAGACCCGTAATTAGATTGAAGTTCTTTGGAAGAGCGAGCGGGATGGGAGCAGGCTCTGAAATTGCCTGGCAGGACTCAGGACTGGGCTCAGGACTCATGAATCACGGCACCCATTGGCCCGGCCTGCAATTTGGCGACAACGAGCGGCGTGCGCACCGCAGGACACTGCATCCTGCGAGCCTCGTAATTTGATGCTCGATGAAAATTACCTTTTCGCCACAACGGCTGCATAAATGTTTCGAAATACGATAAGGATACACCAGGACGGGCGTCCTGCTGCGCGGGGCCGTGTCCCGGTGCCATTGTGAATCTGATTAATTTGAGGTTCATTAAGGTTTCATTACATGCTCGCAAGAAACGGTTTCGCCTCTTTAAAATGTCCCTATTCGCCTTCGGGCCGTGAGAAGGATATTTATATGCGGAGGGGCAAACTTTTCCTGGCTTTATATTTATTTATTTGTTATTGATTGCCAAATCAATTTGCGTAGCTTTCGAGCTCTTGAAGGCTTTGCGCAAAAGGGGGTTAAAACCCAGGATATAACTACTTCAGATACAATTGAATGAACTTCAATTCCTGCAGCTGCCGCTTGGCTTTCGCTTTTCAAAGTCAAACGCGGAACGCGGAACTTTTGTTCGCTCTCGAGTTCAATTTGAAATTGTTTAACTTTTGCCAATCGTCCTTCGTCTCCCTCTGCCTGCAGATACCCCCAGCGAAGTGTTGATTACGCATCCCCACCACGCCCATCAGCACCACATCCACCACCTGCACGGCAGCAACAGCAATGGGAGCACTCACCTGCAACACCAGCAGCAACATCAGCAGCAACACCAGCAACACCAGCAACATCAGCAACATCAGCAGCAACACCAGCAGCAACTGCAGGTCCAGGCGAAGCGCGAGGACTCGCCGACGAACACGGACGGAGGCCTGGACGTGGACAACGACGACGAGCTGTCCTCCAGCCTGAACAATGGCCACGATCTCAGCGACATGGAGCGGCCGCGGAAAGTCCGTAGGTGAGTGCAATCTAAATCCGCTTAGCAGATCAAATCGAGTTACCCATTGTCGGGCCATTAAAAAAGTCCCAACAAGGGGTATACCCATCTGCACTGCGTCCTGACAACCATCTAAAGAGCCGCCTTGGCCCATTGATTCTCCGCAGATCCCGCACAACATTCACAACATTTCAATTGCATCAGCTGGAGCGGGCCTTCGAGAAGACGCAGTATCCTGATGTGTTCACAAGGGAGGATCTGGCCATGAGACTGGATCTGAGCGAAGCACGCGTGCAGGTAATTGGAATTGGAATTGGGATTCGATTTGAGCCATTATATTCGAATTAAGTTAGAGGTCTGGCCAAGTTTAGTTGCGATCTTTAGTCAGGTTTTACAGATTAGTACAGGTATTTGAGGAACAACTAAATTCGCTTTATATTCAAATTAAATTTGAAGCTCATTTAGGATTTGTCTAAACTCAATTCTATTTATAAACTCATACTTTGCAGAACTTAAATTTAAACCTCATTTAAGACTTGTCTAAATAAAATTCTATTAAAATCCCTGAAGTAACCCGGGCAGAAGTGGGAACCTGGGAACTGAGCGACTAGATAAACCCGTAGAACAATCGCCGAACCAATTTGTAAATGGTCTTTAAACACTTAAGCCCCAGTTTGTATACAAACACGAATAGATCTAGGCGGAGGGTTGTCGTCGCGTCCCTTTTTAGGGGTTGGCCCAAGGACATTAGATATTGTGATTTTCCAAATGATTAAATTGGCCGCGCTCACAGGGTGTCGGTATTTTTATTAACTCTACTTTTGGGTAAACAATTAAAGTGGCTTTGGGTGGCTGTCTGCCTGCTGCAGGACACGCGGCTAAGCACACCCGACTACACATGTAATTAGGGTGTCCTTTTTCCCTCCCCTCCCCTGCAATTCGATTTCAGTTGAGAACGCTTTCAAACACTTCACTTTTGATTGAGCGACTCGCTCAATTTCGACGCCGATGACAGGGGAAAAGTATCTCAATCGCAGTCGCAAAAAAGTGAAGAGAATGTAAAACAACTTGACCTAAGCACTCTCGCTGGCTCACAGAGGGATTACGGGCTTGGCATACAAATTGTCCGTTTCACGGTCGCCATTCGCATCCGCATCCGCGTCCGCCTCATCATCCTCATCCCCATCCCCGAGCGCATCCTTCTCGTATCTGTGAGCAGATTAACTGTAATTGGTCATTGATTCGCGTATGCAGGACGCTCCGGGTCCTTGAATAGTATCAGATTTAGAGCTGCTCGGTCTGCAGCGCTTTTTTGTGGACCAGCTGATAGATACAAAGTATCTGCAGCTTAATCCCCGCTCGTTTTGGGGTTGATGAGTGGGCAATTATTTTGGGATTTGCAAGCTTGTTGTGTGCGGCAATCGAGAAAGGAGTAGCCAACGGTTTAACTCCCGGGTTAATTCACATTTTTATTGGGGGAGTTGAGGTTGCGAAAAAATATTGAAAGGATTTTTTTAACTTGCAAATGCTTTGGCCTTTTCAAGTCCTTCTTGGGACTGGATTTTAGCTGGAGATAAATGCCTTAAAATTTGTATTTTATGTGACTCTCTCTGTAATGTAATATTAGCATTTAAATATATATTATATATTCACTTTACTTTACGGCAATCGAAAAAGGAGTAGCCAACGGTTTAACTCCCGGGTTAATTCACATTTTTATTGGGGGAGTTAAGGTTGCGAAAAAATATTGAAAGGATTTTTTAAACTTGCGAATGCTTTGGCATTTTCAAGTCCTTCTTGGGACTGGATTTTTGCTGGAGCCAAATACCTTAAAAGTATGCATTATTTGTGGCTCTCTCTCTAATATAATATAAGCATTTAAATATATATTATATATTGACTTTACATTATAGCAATCGAAAAAGCAGTAGCCAATGGTTTAACTTCCGGGTTAATTCACATTTTTATTGGGGGAGTTGAGTTTGCGAAAAAATATTGAAAGGATTTTTCAACTTGCAATTGCTTTGGCCCTTCCAAGTCCTTCTTGGGACTGGATTTTGGGGTATATTTCCACTAAACTTAACTTATTTTTAAAGCTGCAACCAAATGCCTTAAAAGACTCTCTGTAATGTAATATTAGCATTTAAATATATACTCTATATGCACTTGGCATTTTTAATCATATACATATTGTACCATTTTATAAATAGAAAACCTCTTCACTGATTTAATTATAATATTCATAAGGCTAAGATAGGCTGAATCTTGAATTTAAATGTTTATAAAGTATACTATGAGATAGCAGGTAGCTTATATCCCCCAGGAATAGTTCTCTCAGAATAGAATCCCCCCTGTCACCGTTGCGGCAGTTCCTTCTTTCGTCCTGATCGCACATGTGTGATAAATGCCGAACGGATATCCGCAATTCAACTTTTACTGCCTGGCTGCTCGGGCACAGTGGTTTAAGTTGCTCGCATTATAATTGCTGCCAACTGACAATTAAAAAGCCCACAAAATCGCACACAGCAGCGGCCTGAGGCGGGGCGGGGCGGGGGTGCGTGGGTGCGTGGGTGGGTGGCGTTTTCCCAGCAGACACACAGGACACAGGACGATAATTGGCAGCAATTATAGCAAGGAAATCGTTGCTAATTTACTACTCGCTCACTGCACACATTGTTGCAAATTCCGGCTGCTGGAGGCGGGGGAGGAGGAGGTGAAGGGGGCCTCGTCTAAATACAGGGTGTCTATAATTGCGGAGACTCCTGCTTTGTCTCAAGCCCATCGCCGCTTACTGTCAGTTGTCAAGTGATTTCAATTTACAAACAATTAATTTTCCCATCAAATGCGAGAGTCTCTGGCTGAAAATTCCCCTCCCCCTCGGGGGGAGCGGAAGTGTGTGTGCAGCCAACGCCCGGGTCGGTGGGGGTTGGTCAACCCCCAAGGAAGTGTCGAAAAATGCATAAGACACCCTTTCAGGGGGCTGAACCGAGGGAGACAGCCTGAGAGCGTTGCAAATCAGAGTAGAGCACTTCCGATTGGATGCCATTGTATTTGGCCTCTCCTCCTGCTCCTTCCTTGCACTCCGGGTCCTGTGTCCTTTGGCTCAGACATTCGGGGCTGGGCAGCGCACAAGGAGCCACTGAAGGACCAAGGACCTCGACTTTCCGAACTCACAGATTGATAGATTGCCAAATTGTTCGGGTTTTGGTCAAAGTCAAAGCAATTACAAGACGCTTAGGAAGTCGCAGCCAGAGGATGCCAGGTTGCCCTAAGAGATACTCCTTGTTGGTTATATATCATTTAATGCTGATCAAGGAAAATAAATTAATACTATATATATTATATCATTAGTACATTAAATGTTATCGAAATGTAATTTAACTTTTATCTAATGGCATTTGATTCAACAGACTTGTTTCGGGTTGTGTTTACTTCTTAATTATCGAAATTGATTCCTGTGAATATATATAAATATCAATATATATCATTTAAAGCTGATCAAGGAAAATAAATTGATATTATATATATTATCTCATTAGTGCATAATGTGATCGAATTGTAATTTAACTTTTAGCTAATAGCATTTGAGTTAACAGACTTGTTTCGGGTTGTATTTATTGTATTATTTTCGATATTGATTCCCGTGAATCCTTTTCCCTGAAAACCTTTTTAAAGTGCTATAAAACTATATATAAGGCTCTTAAAATGTTAAATTAAATTCAATAATTCACTGCACTTAGCTATAGCCTGATATAACCTGATATAAGTCCAGGGGTAGTTCCATTTGCATACGCACAACTCCAGCTCTAAACCTCGTTCTTTCCGTGCTCTTGCAGGTGTGGTTCCAGAACCGTCGGGCCAAATGGCGCAAACGTGAGAAGTTTATGAATCAGGACAAGGCCGGCTACCTCCTGCCCGAGCAAGGTGAGTTACCCCCACACCCCATCCCCGCTGCAGTAATCCCGCCGCCCAGCGATACGCATTTGATTTGCCCGCAAATTGCCAAATTACGTGTGCAACATAATTAGGAATTATGTCGCTTGTCAGCACCCCTAAATGTCAGACGTTGGACTAACCACCCCTTCGCCTTTTTCGCTTGCAGGTCTGCCGGAGTTTCCGCTGGGCATTCCCCTGCCGGGTCATCCGGGCCTGCCCGGCCATCCGGGCGCCCTGCCCACCGAGTTCTGGCCCCCGCACTTCGCCCTGCACCAGCACTTCAATCCGGCTGCAGCCGCCGCCGCCGGCCTGCTGCCCCAGCAGCTGATGGCGCCCCACTACAAGCTGCCCAACTTCCACACCCTGCTCTCCCAGTACATGGGCCTGAGCAACCTGAACGGGATCTTCGGCGCCGGAGCGGCCGCTGCGGCGGCGGCGGCTGCTGCATCGGTGCCCACGGGCGGATACCCGCAGAACCTGTCGCTGCACGCCGGCCTCTCCGCCGGCCTCAGCCAGGTGAGCCCGCCCTGCAGCAACAGCAGTCCGCGCGAGAGTCCCAAGCTAGTGCCTCACCCCACGCCGCCTCACGTCACGCCCCCCTCGGGCGGCGGAGGCGGCACCACTCTGATCTCGGGCGGACTGATGCTCACCTCCACGGCGGCCCAGTCGCCCAGCAGCGCGGCCGGAGCCAGCAGCAACGCCTCCACGCCCGTCTCCGTGGTCACCAAGGGCGAGGACTGAACACGCCGGAGGACCCGTGATGTATATATGTATATGTAGCTATATAGTAGTATTAGTAGCCCCCTGGAAGCTTTGACCATGGCCAAAGTTAACCCAGAATTGTCTATCTGTAAGAGATCTGCGAGCGTAATTAGCCCCATTAGCTGACCTAGAGGTAGTCTATTCATTAAGGAAGCATGGCAAGAAATAAACGAATGAAATGAAAGCTTTTCTCAGGTTTAATATCACTCTTGGATGTCGGAGCTCTTTATATATCTCTCATGAAAATGGACTGACTTTCTGGCGAGTAATCGGGTTTAGCCCAAGGTTATAGTAACTACTCAGTAATAGCTAATAGCATATGTAAAGTGAGTAAAAATACAAATCGAACCTACATCGGCTGATATAGAGTCTGAACAATTGATTCTATATCCATCCAGTGTTCTTCTTGGAGAGGACGACCTTCTGCATGTGCTCCTCAGCTGTGTGGATGGTGTGCATTCCTCCAGCATGCCTTCCAGTACACTTGAGGACCCCAGGAGTTCCCTTGGTCCAGGCGTGGGGTGTGTGCGGGAACGAGTCCTTGCAATAGTAGCCCATGACGCCGGAGTCGCGGATTTGTCCCACTTCATAGGCGATAATGGGGCCCAGACCGACGGAGCTCTTGGCCTTGGGAAGGGAAGGCAGCTTGGAGCGTTCCACGGAGCGCATTACACAGGTGCTGTCGCAGGAGAGACAGGCCAAGTCCTGCAGGACCTTGACTCTACCCGCTGCAGCGGCACAGTCGTCGTTCGTCATATCCATGTACCTCTGCAGGGTATCTGCGATCAGTTGCACTTTCTTCTCGACCAGCTCCCGGAAGTCCTTGAGCCCCAGTTCCATGGCATCAATGCCCAGGCTCATGCGCAGGTTGTCGATGATCTGCATGACGTTCCTCTCGTTGCTGCTGACCACGTAACGCACTTCGCAGAACATCTTCTCCTGCGCCTCCTTGTAGTCCTCGAGCTGCTCCAGGGAGACCTTAGTGGCCAGCTGCTGGAAGTTCACCTTCTCGGCCAGCAACAGTTCCACCTCGTTCCGGTCGCTCTTCACCTCGTCCAGGAGGGCAGCGGACTTCAGTAGAAAGTCAATCTGCGTTGTGGCTTCATTCAGGCGTTTCATCATAATGCTAATGGTCTCACGATTGCTGCTCGTGAGGACATGCATCTCCCGGATCCCATCCTGGAGTTCCTTCATGGTTCCCAGCAACTTCTGGCAGTCCTGTCTCAGCAGAGCAGCGGACAGGTCGTTGACCCTGTTGGTGAGGGCACAGAAGTGAGATTTGAGTTCTAGTATGTCGGCGTGCACACGTTCGAGGGTACGTGGATGGTCCAAGTCCTTGTCCGCTTCTAGTTGAGAGTCCCCCCATTCTGAGGGGGTCCAGTCAGACTCTTCTTCGAACTCGTCCTCGATCAGGCCCTCCTCCACTCCTTCCACTCCGCCCTCGACTTCACCACTGGACCAACTTATGGAGACCTCCTTGTCAGTCGTTCCCATCACCGCCCTCATTTGCTTTGCGAATAGCCGGATCACCTTGGTCCTCTGCGGATCCGGGTGGCGATCGATCAGCATGTGGGCTACGTTGTTCACCTGCTCCATGGTCAGCCGCATCTGAATCGTAAAGTTCCTCATAAACTGTTCCATCTCGACGGAGACCTGCTCCTTGAGCAGCTCCACTTTGGAAAGGCGCCTTTCCAGGCGCGTCAGATTGTTAACCAGGGATCCTTCACGTGCCCCTTTATCCCTGGTGGACAAGCGGGATGACGCCACTGAGGCCAAGGCAAAGGATTCATCGTCCTTGTGTTCTGGCTCCGTGGCTGGGGGAGCTGGAGGAGCCTGGTCGGGAACTGGCTCTGCCTTCTGCCCCTCAGCCTCCACATTAGCTGGAGCAGGAGCCTCCACATTAGCTGGAGCAGGATCTGGTGTCGGTTCGGTCTGTGCTTCTCCTGGTTCTGGGGCTGTTGTTTCTCCGGGAACTTCAGCCGGAATGTTTTCTTCTGCCTTGCCCTCTTCTACGGCGGCAGGTGGAGGTGTCTCCTCGACTGGCTCTTCCTTAGCCGCCTCCGCGGGTGCTTCTCCCTCAGCATCCTCGCCAGCCTCCAGGCGAAGCCTTGAGTCCTTCTCGAGGGTCACTGAAAGGCAGGAATAAGAATAGTCACCTAGAAGTTACTCGAGCTACTTACGTAAGTTGGCCACCAGGTAATCGTCCTGTGCCACCACTTCATCCAGGACCTGCAGGCGCTGCGCAAAGCACGTGAGCAAAACCTGCAAGGCGAAGAAGTTAACGTGCCCCGATTCCGGTGAGCCAATGGCCAAGTCTATCAGTTCCTTGTAAGTGAGCATATTTCCGAGAGGTCAGTGGTCCCGAACCGGGCGGTATTAAAGATTGATGGGTGTAAATGTGCAAATAGATTGAAAAGTTTGAGAAAAGGGTTCAGTTTTTATTTTATTTGTAGTGTACTGATGTTGCTGTGGAATCTGTTTGGTTAGTGAGGCATAGTTGACTTTATATGCCTGCGATACTTAAACTTAAACCTTTTGGTAGCTGGAAATTTGATTCATCTATAAGGGGAAGTAGTCACCACTAAAACCAGTTTTAGAAGTCACCAAGGATTGCCAAGCTCCTTCGTTATATTAGCTCTAAATGTCTATTAGAGAAGTAATTTGCGGAGTAGATAGCAGACCCTCTCCCATATTTATAACTTCACTGCCAGAGTTAATCTCTTCGCAATTTTTAATGATCCACATCATGTACTCGAAGAAATCATAAAAAGTTTTTACCTTAAGTAGGGCTTAGGGTCCTGCGAGGCCTCATTATAAGTCGCTGAAATGCTACAATTGATTGTGTGCAAACTCGACTCGACCTTTCCTTTTGCGAGAGTCAAATGAAAATGATCTTCGGCCGAGAACTACCCCGAGAGCTGGAGGGACCAAATCGCATAATAATCTTGATATTATGTCAGGAAATGTTGCCCAACTTGTGAGGAGAGTCGAAGGAGCCGAAGAAGTCGGCCAGCAGGGGAGGGGAAACAATGGGCCCGAAGGAATCTATCGCATTGTGCCAGACAGCCGAGGAGGAAATGCAGCTCTATGGGATGTGTGAGCCAAAGGATTTGCACCGAGTTCAAGTGGTGGTGGATGCGCAGGCAGCCCGGCGAGTCCTTTGTAGCGGGCCTCATGCAGAGCTAAATGCTATATTGATATCTCGTAATTTGTGCCATAATTACTTTTTAATAATTTCGCACAGCGCTCGGGCGCGCGGCAGGATATCGCATTGTGTGTGCGATGGCCTCAAATTTAATAATAAAACGCCGTCAAGTTCCTGCTCAGCCAGTCCTGGCTGGAGTCCCTGCCCGGACTCGGGTTGGAATTTGATTACACTTACCACTCGTCCTGTTCCGGGCTGGCCGAGGTCAGAGCCCAATTCCCTGCACAAATACAGGCGCACAATAATAATGAACGAAATTCGCGACTTAACGGATTTGTCACAGTCAAAAGGATACGCTGCGGGGAGGAGAACCAGCCGGCGATGTCAAAAGAAGCTCTCATAAAACTCATATGCAATTGCCTTTTGTGGCCGCCCTTTGTGTAGAAGGTAGCTGAAGACATCCGGAGAGTGGAAGGACCTGCCGGGCCAGGATACACTTTCGCAGTTGGGCAGTTTGGCTACGACTTAATGTGCGAATCGGTATAAAAAAAAGAGCGGATGGGGAGAAATAGTAACATCTTGATATTAAGTTCAATTTCTATAAATATATGTGGGCTTAATTATATATATAAGCTGAAGTTAAATATTATAACAAAGCGAACAGTATAAAATTTCACATTGAAGCCGATTTGAAAATGTATTTTTAATTTTTAAATTATTGGCATAAATAAAGGATATTATTGTGGAATTATTTAATTCTGTGGGAGAAACTTTTCCCATGATTATAGGATCAAATATCTTTTAACAATTATTAAATGAATATTTATAAATAGTAACAACTTTAAGTTTGATTGTTAAGGTAATACTTATCTAATTTCGGGATAACCTAAATTATTTTTTTGATTAATCGTATAGGGTCTCGTGAAATATTCATAATATAATAATTATTTTTATTCAAAGGGTATCACATTTTAATTTTTTCCGCTCCTTCCAACTTGTTTCTATCAAGGAAAATTCAATAATTTCAAGTAGATCTTTTTAAATTTAAAATTAGCATAAGTATCTAGGAATTATTTGAGGCTATGAGCAACTTTTAGCATGATTATAGGATCAAATATCTTTTAGCAAGATGGGAAAGAAATATTTATAAATAGTAAGGACTATAGAATTAATCTTAAATAAATAGGTAATACTTATCTAATTTCGGGATAACCCAAATTCTTTTTTGGAGCAATCTTATCTGTCTATTTAGGGTCCTGTGAAATATTCATAATATAATAATTATTTTCAGTTAAAGGGTATCACATCTTCATTTTTTCGGCTCCTTCCAACTTGTTTCTATCAACGAAAATTCAATAAGTTCAAGTAGATCTTTTATTTGTGCAAGTGTTTGGCCAGGCTGCAGTGGGGGGCTTGGCAGGAGAGCCGGGGTAAGCCGCCCATCTCCTAGATGTCCTTGTGCTTGCGTGTGTGTGTGTGTGTGCTCATGGAATTTCATTCAGTGTGCAAATGCAGAGCGTCACTCTGCGGGCTATAAATATATGAAATTTATCAAGTGGCCTTTTGAGTTTCGTATTTGTGGCTCTACGAAATTGAGTGCCGAGAGCCTCGCCTTGCCTCGCCTCGCCTCCCCATTTTCCTCCTCTCTATTTGCAATCAGCTCAGTGCAATTTCACCTTGTGTAGGCACAAATTTTTATGAGCCAAATGCTCTTCAGAGTGCCCAGCACAATGGGCAACGAACGAAATCAATTTCGTCCCCGACACTCGAGCGCATTAAAATGGTAACAGTTACGCAAAACAAGAGCAAGTGGACGCGGTGCGCGGTGCGCGGCGGTGGGCGGCGGTGGGCGGTGCACTTGAAATACTGCCAGCATTTTCAACTCGCCCCGAAACCAATCCGCGTTTGGGTACACTGTTAAAAATGAGATAGTTTTAAAGTTAAGTTCAAATAGCGGAAGTAGATTTTCCTTGTGTTCAATGTGGATTTAAAATTAATTATGAGCATTATTTCGATATATATACATTAGGGAACAGAGTTGGTCTTATATAGTTTGTACTATTGCAATAATAATAATAATAAGTAATAGATATTACTAAAAAAATATATATTTATCGCAAAAACAAGGCTTAATTTAGTCACAAAATTTCAATTTGACCGCACTGGTGGTGTGTGCATACTGTGTACTAGCAGAGACCATAAATTTATTTTTTTGTGTTCTATTTAAAATTATTTGGGAGCATTATTTCGATTTAAATACATTAGAGAACAGAGTTGGTCATATATATATTGTACTATTGCAATAATAATAATTATAAGTAAAAGCTATTACTAAAGAAATATATATTTATCGCAACAACAATTCTACATTTAGCCACAAAATTTAAATTTGACTACACTGGTGGGATGTGCATACTTTGCATGTGCTAGCAGCGGTCGGGCAGAAAAATTTGTTGACCCCGCGAATTAGGATTGTGGGCACCACTGTAAGATATACATACATACATAAATTATGGAAAATCATGTGCTTCAAATATGATATTTCATCTCTGAATTATCTGATGTTGGTAGCTTTGATACATACAATTTTGTGTTTTATATTTTGCATTATTTTGGAATTTTAAACAAATAGAGAAACCTTTACACATCCGCTTTTCCTATCAAGGTCTCGATCTAGACAGCAAGCTAATTTACCTTAATTCAATATAATATGAAATGTGAGAGCTAAGTAATATATCATTTCGCACAGAGTTTAATGTACTAGTAAACTAAATGTAAGTTTAATTTTACATCCCAGTGTGAAGTCCGCGCTTTCTCTCTGTGCACATACACCCATGTATACACGCAGACCCGTCGTAATGAGCGCCAGTTGATGGCGAACTGAATGCATCTGAATACAGCGGTAATTAAACAAGTTAAATCCGCTCAACAGACGCTCAAGGAAGATTTCACCTTGCTGCGGAATCTCCTTTTCGTCCTGCTCTGTTTGCCTCCGATTTTCATTTCATTTGGCACAGCAGCCGCAATGCTCGTTACGCGCACTTAACAATTTATTTCGCATTTAATTCATCAAAAGTTGTCAGCGAAATAATTGCGCAGATTGTCTGCCAGCTGTGGGTGGAGTGCGGCAAGGAAGATCCCTAATGAGCGCCATTTTGCGACGGGCACAGAAGGACACAAGGGCGCTCCGTAATTGCTGTAATTTGTGACCACTTGAGGAGAGCCGTTCCGGCGTTCCGGCGGCAGTATCCACGGCAGAGTATCGGGTGTCCTGCGATCGCTGATCGCACACCGCAACATGCAATTGCCAACGAAAACATTTCCGACAGGATACTCCGTAAATACGAGTAAGTAAGCTGGCGACAACTGGGAAACACGATACTTTTGTGTCAATTGCTCCCGCTCCTGCTAAGCATTTCAAAGCGAGCCGCCCGAGGATCCTCTCCAGCTGAGACTCCTCAAAAGGTGAGGATGTCTCCTTCAGGACTCGCATGCCTGCTGACTTGCAACGTGGCTAAGCTGTGCCTAATTTTATCGTTCGGTGATCGCCGCCAAGCAGCTCGGCTCCTTGGGTCGCGATTAAAGAAAGAGCAGTGCCCCGTGGTTTTTGTTTACCGATTCTAGCCATAATGGTTTCATGCCTGATTTGTCCTACTCGGCCCTTGGCCAGTTCAGGTAGAACCTATTCCTCAACGGACAGCTGGCCTGGCTCGGCCAGCCAATTGTGTCCTCATTAGCCAATGGCCGGCCTCGCCGATTGTTGTGGCAGTTTCCAGTTCTTCATTTTTTATTGATTAACAGAGAGTTTGAACCAGTTTAATTATTATTTAGATTAATTTTAAAATGTTTAGAAAACTATTAAGTAAATGCAAAGGAGACTACTAAATATAAACATTGCTAAGTAATTATATAGGGGTTACCTATATTCTGATATTTATTAAAGGGAATTTTAATAAGTAAGCTATATCAATCTTTGTTTTATTAGGGCAGGTTTGAGGTCAAAGCTTGAAATTAAAATTATTTTAACAGGAAAGTAGAAAAGAATAAGTAAATGCAAGGGCGACTACGAAATATATACATTTCTAAGTAATTATATATGGGTTACCTATATTCTGATAATTATTGAAGGGCATTTTAATAAGTAAGTTGTATGAATCATTTTATTATTAAAGCAGATTTGAGTAAAGCCACTTGTTTCAGAAATACACAATGTCCTTGTCAAAGCTGGCTTGAAATTAAAATTATCTTAAGAGGAAAGTAGCTCCTTTATCAGAGTCCTTTCCCGACCGCAGTTCGCTCCCATAATTAGTTATAAATGCTGTCGAAAGTCGTTGAAAGCTACGATTATATGATTTGTAGTTCATAGATTTAGAATAAAGGCTTATAGGACAAAAAGGATATATCATCTAAGATTAAAAGCTACCCCAATTCTCTCGTTACCTTTGAGATGTTATTTAAAAGACACAATGAAAGCTAGCTCCTCTAAATGATCAATAGCTGTATAATAGCATTTATAGCTGCTAACCAGAGCGCGTGGCCATAACTATAATAATAAATTAAATAAACAAACAAATATATCATAAAGAGCTCGAAACGGGGACAACGGCAGAAAGAAAAAAAGAAATACTATTAAATTAAGTTAATCAAATGTATGCGCTGTGAAATTAAGCAGCTGCTGGCTGTGCTCTGTTTGCATTTCCACCTTGCCGGCGGTGGGTTGCTCAGCGCACGACCACAGGCTCATAAATTATATTAATAAAAAGGCAATAGCACTGGCACTGGCAACAACAATGGGGGCGGGGAGTCATGTGTGTCATTGCTGTTAAACTTTGTTTACATTTTGTTTATTAAACGACGCGGAAAACTAGCGGCCTGCGAGCGTGTTAGAAACTATCGGGTCACACCTGACTGCCAGTTCGCTACCCCTTTGGCTCAGTAGTTATTTGTGTTTGTATTTGATTTTAATTAAATTTCCGCAACTTTGTCACAATTTGTTTGAGTTCCAGGACCTCCACGAGCCCTCCACGGCTTGCGTGCGGCTGTTGGCGCCTCCAGCCTTCCTGGACCGGCTCTGTTTGCTCGGCTCGAGCATGTGAGTGCGAGGAGTTCAGCCAGCCATTAATTGCCGGGCCAACACCTGGACAGGTGTCGCTCGCAACGATTGTGACGTGAGAATTTGGATCGTTCCTAGACCGAGTCGTAGTTTTTGCCCAGCCGCTCTCCCTCAGCCAACCGCATTTCGTCCTCCGGGTCCCGAATGTCCTCCAACTGCTGCAGGACCTGGGGCACGCGAGCGAGATGAGTGCGCTCTGGAAAAATGTAGGATATGGTGGGTGGCACTTCTTAATTACAAATAATAATATTCTTGATTTAAATTACTTTTTTCAGTGGGGTTTTTATCAGTTTTGTTTGATAAAAAAGGCAGGTTGTAAGGACTCTGGTACATTATTATATAAGAGAAGAATATAGATATATAACAGAATATAACAGAAGAGGGTTGGAAACGCTTTAGTAATAGGCATTGCAATGAATCTAGTAATCAGCGCTATATGCTTTGATATATACAACATTTCACCTTAAATTTATTTTATAAATATTAAATTATTTATAATTAAATAGAATCTCAAGATTTGTAGGTTTTGAGCATTTTCATTTCATTATAAGAAAGTCAAAAAGCCATTGAGGAAAAATCAAAGGTAAGGAAAGCTAAACTCTATAAGGAGAAGTTTCTAAAACCTTTTAGTATGAAGCTGGCCTTAAAAATTCAACTAACCTATACAAATTCTTATCTAGAATTAAATTCCTATATTTTAAAAGACATCAAAGCTATTAATTTTATTCAGATAACTGAATAATTAAGAAACTATTTACTTAGAAACGAACAGGCGGTCATATAGAGATTGAAAGAACTTGGCTGTTTATGGGTATTATGAATATATATTTTTAATAATATATAATATATAATAAATAATAAAAATAAATCTCCTTGCCAGGATATACAACGTATTTGTTAGCAATTTTGCTTCAATACAGGAAAATAATACCCTACTACATAAAATGTCTTCATTAACTTTAAATAAATTATTACCGAAACACCAGAATTTGTAAGCATATAAACTTGTTCAGTTTCTCGACTGTTGATGGGTATTATGAATATATATTGTATAAGATTTGACTCAAATTACAATACCCCTTGCCAGGGTATAAAACGTATTTCTTTGCGATATTCCTTCAACCCAGAAAAGGAATACCCGACTACATAAAATGTCTGCATTAACTTTCATTAAATTATTACCTAACGACATGATTTGTAAGCAGATAAACTTGTTAAGTCTTTAGTCTTGTACTCACCCAGCTCCTCGGAGATATCGACGATTGTTGCCACAGGACGACCATACTCCTCAATGTCCGCCATGCTGAAGGTGCGACCGACTTTTTTTTTATTTTATTTGTATATCCTTGAGAGATGAAAAGTGTTTTGTCTGCCGGGAAATGCGATCTGACAACTCTGCCACTGCCTGCTGCCTGGGAATCGATTTCGATTTTCGATACTTTGATTCCTATTCGCTATTCATCGTCTATTCCTCGCCGCTTTCCCTTTCTCCTGTTCCTGCACAGCTCATTGTGTGTGTGCCAATTATTACGCCTGATTTAATAAACTCAATGGGACTCTTAACTGCTCTAAGTGGCTGCTAATCGATTCGGGCAACAAAAAAGCGAGCCGAGCAAAGAAAATGGAAATAAAATTGTTATGCTCGCTGTGCGACTGCGACACATCAAACGAAATGGATGACGACGGAGTGCTCCTTCACCGCGGCCATCCTGCGCATCGCATCTTTCCAAGGATGTCTTCGCGGCGAAGGAGCCGAGCCTCATCGACGCTAAGGCGACCGGAAGCGGAAACGCGCCGCAAATTGCAAAGTTTGAGCAGCAGCACTCTCCTCGCTCTGTGCTCTCCGCAAAATTAATTTCATTTTCCATTCGATTCGGGTTTTTGTGCGCGTTCTTTGGCGGGAAATTGAGAGCAATTTTCTTTGCACTCTTCGCATTTCCCCGCGATTATAATAAATGCGAATTTCCTCGGCCATTTCCTCGGCTGTAAAATGTGGAAAAAAGAGCTCCGACGAGGCGTGGCCTTGCTAAAAGTCCTTTGTTTGATCGCCGTCAACATCCATGAGTTCATATTTCCATGAGCGGAGCCATTTTTTGTTGAGAGTTTTGGCATTATTCGTATTTTTTTGTCGCTTTCTGCATGACCAGATTCAAGGACACGGCCGAAATTCAAGTGCGCGGCACTTGAAATAACAGAGAAGTATCCAGGAGAGAAAGGCCGGGCGGACAACAAAGCAGCGTGAAATTGTCATTTGTGGATCTATTGTAGAGTTAAATCAGGCGCATAATTACCCCTCATGTGTGAGAGCGGGCTTAGGACATGTGAAAGGTGAAAAGGTGGAAAGGCTGAAAGGTGGAAGGTGAAAGGTCGAGGGGATAAGCGCGAGTGTGTGTGGGATTCGGGGTTCGGCGGGTGTGTATTCAAATTGCTAAATGCTCGCTTTATTTGTACTAATTTGTGGGCAATTTTCTAATGGCTACTTTTCACACATAATACGGGTCGTCCTGGAGATCACCCGGGCACTTGAAGGTGTTTTCTGGCCAAGCTGCTTACTCCTAAGATCTCGCTGAGCCGCCGCCTAAGACTCCGGCGTAGTACTCGAGATTATACGCGTTTCAAGACCAGTTCAAAAGTGATTTGGCCGTCAGGGGTTAAGCTGGGGGGTCGGGGGGACCACCCCCAGATGAAGCCCAGTCTATTAGAGTCAATTAGCGAGCGATTATAATGACTGGCCGGCAGGGCCATCCCCGTCACTCATCCAGCCAGTCAATCAGCCCTCCTGCATCGCTTTAAAGTCATTGAAAAATTTGCACATAAATTGCGTAAAGTGCACATTTTTTGTTTTGTGTTTTTTGTTCTGCCCTAACACGTTTACACGGCCTCGTCGAGGTCCTGGCCCTGGCCCAGGCCCAGGCCCAGGTCCAGGTCCAGGTCCAGGTCCTGTGCCTGTTCCTGTTCCAATGGGCTGCACCCTTTTGCCTGTTCGCAAATGGCAATCACCCCCAACGCGCGTGTGTGTGTGTGCCAGTGCGTCTGTGTTTCAACCACGTGAATGCATCACCCCTTTGTCTGCGGCTGTGTGTGTGCCGACCTCCTTCCCTCGCCAGGATCGTTCGATTTCTCCTTTTATTTGGTCAGCGAAAGCGAACATTGTCAGGCCCAATTTCACACAAAAAATGCAATCAAATGTGACGCTTTTCATTATCCCAGCGATTTATATTTTTCAGCCGGGCGGGCGAGGAATGGGAATGGGCTTGCGAAAGGCAGTGGAAACGGCTGAAATTGAAATCAATCAAATTAAATTGCCTTGTTCGGTTCGAGCTTAAATCGTTCCTGTTTGCCTTTGAATTTGGCCTTAATTGGGATAAGACTAAAAAGCATATCACAGCTTAATCTGCCTTAACTGGTTGTTGAAATCGTCATAGGTAAATTGACTGTCTTATATGCATGATTTATATTTGAAATATATTCCTAAGACCACATTGTATAAACCTTGCATACTTTTAGGGATCATTAAACTGAGTAAAATACTAGAAGCTACTTAGTTTGGTACCTTATACATAATTACTTATTTAACTCTATTAAATACTCTATTAAAATAGCAGACATTTTTAGGAGGTATTCATTATAATCTATTGAAAAATAATTCACTTGACAACTATGATAATTTGTATAGCAAAGAGGGTAGGCTGAAAATTAGTAGAGATCATTTTCAAGTAAACAAAAAGGATAACAATAATAATAATAATAATACTAATAAAATAAACCTTGCATACTTTTAGAAAAAATTAAACTGAGTCAAATACTAGAAGCTACTTAGTCTGGTGCCGAATTTCTAATGATTTATTTAACTCTATTATATACTCTATTAAAATAGCAGACATTTTGAGGAGGTATCCATTGTAATCTATTGAATAATAATTCACTTGACAACTATGTTAATTTGTATGGAAAGGAGGCAGTTTTCTAGTAAACAAGATACTAAAAATCTATATTACTAGTACATGTCTGTATAATTTGTATACTGTATAATTTAAAGGGGTACAAACCGTGCCATACCAATACGTATACCTCGCATAATTCCACCATATCCTGAATGAATTTTGCTCTTCGAGAAAAGTTCTTCAAGTCTCAGAGCTTGCAACACTTTACGCTTCGCTGAACTCAAGTTTGAATTGTATTATATTCGAGTTTTTGGTGGCTTTGCAGCTTCATCGATAATAATTGAAGTGAAAACAATGAGTGTGCTTTGGGGTGTGTGTGCCTGTCTCCGTGTAATGTGTGTGGCAGCGCCTTGAAGAACTTGATGCCCTCATTGTTGGCTGGCAGTACTAATTGACCATATGGGTCGTTTTGTGCGGCATACTTGAAGTCGGCTGTATTATACATGGGCGGAGGCAGAGTCCTTATGTGCTGACTCGCATCCGTGTATTTGCGCTCTTTATTATGCATTTTAAATCGAATTTGTATGGAAATTAAGAACTTAAAATTGCATTATGACGACGACGACATTGTGAGCGTGTTTATTTTTGTTTTTGTGCAAATTGATTAGTGGTGAGTTCTCGTTTCTGAACCCCAAACCCGTCGTCTCGATCCCGTGCTTGTTGTTGTGCAACCCGGTGTAAAGTAATTCGCTTGAGAAAGGAAGAAATCTATGCACAACAGAAACTAACACTAGTTAAGCGGGTATGACACAGTATTACATATTTCATTAACTACTTGTTTCTTTAGAACCTTGAAAGGGTTAACTATGTATGAGACCAATTTGAAAGTTCCAACTCTTATGAGAATAATATATACTTAAGGAAGCATGAAAAACGTATTTCCGGTTTAAAGTAAATGGATATAAAATAAATACATTTATGCGGACTACACATTTGAGTGAAATCGAATAATAAACATAGAAGTTATTAAAGGAAAACACTTTCTTTGTACGCTTAGCTTCTGCAACATCTACATTTGAGTTGGCAGCACCAACATGTGGCTCAACATGTTCCTGGCAACATCTGTTTTGTTTTGGTGTTGCTCAACATGTTTCTAGCAACATTTTTCTTCATTGGACAACATTTCCGTATGGTTTCCTTCCTGTTCAATTTGAGATTTATATAAATTTAAGCTTATTTAGGCAAAGTAAAAGAGCTATATGAATGTGTATTTTAATTTCACCCAGAATGCTTTGGGTACCGGGTATTTTTATAGCTTGTTACTTGTTAGGTAAAATTTAAAACCTTAGAGCGGAGTTTTGATATCGAACTAAACTATTTATTGGTATTTCTGTTTTTATATCTATCGGTTTTATCATTTCAATTAAATTTATATTAAAAGTGTAATATTTCTATCTTGGACTCACTTAAAAACTCTATAATGACCACTCTAATTAATTAAGTTTTTAATTTAGTTTCATAGCCGCATTAATAAAGTTTTTAATGCAGTGTCATTGCCGTATTCTTACATTTGTTTTGCCAAACGTTGCATTATTTTTAGGCCAAGATATTAATACTATTGCTATTAATGCAGTAATTATTAACCTTAAATTTACATAGTTAACGCCATAAAAAGTGAAATGAAAAGTAGAATCGAGACGTGACCACCCATTTTTGCATATCTCAACTATGCAGCTCATTAGCGGCATCCCCCTTTTTGGCCAAGAGCCAGGGATTCACGCCCATTAATTACCCATTTGTACGTGGATGCAACTGCGACAGGCGACCGCCGACCGCCGACCGGGTGCGAGTGCGAACAGGAATTTCATTCATAATGCAGATCGAGATCTAATTAAACGGCCCAACGCCGTCTTGACTAATTGTCTTGGCGAGAACATTTGTCTCTGGGCCTGGTCAGTTCATTTTTCATGCGAGTGTTTTCCCCGTCGAGAGGGAAATGCATTTCTGGCAATCAGTTCGGCGCGGCAGCAAATTGACATTGGCAATTTGTTTTCGTTTCCCGCCTTTGATCATCCGGCTTGCGTCACCTCCCAGCGGCGGCCTATCGAATTTCCCTGGCGTAAACAAAGCGTTCCGTATCTCCGCCCACTTTGGAATGCGGCTAAAAATACCTCAAATCGGGTGTTTCGAAATCTCTCTCAATAGAGATTTGGGGCATATTTTTGGCACTCCCCAGAAGCTTTCAGAGTGGAATGTGGGAAATCCGAAACGCCCCGCCTGGAAGTGAAAGCTCAGGTCTCTCGTCCAGAGCTTAAAATAGATCTCTTCCATGGAGAGCTTTGCCGAGGATGGGATCGGATCGGATCGGATTGGATCGGAGAGCTTTGCTCAGGGAAAGTGCCCCCCACTGGCTGAATTTTTTCCAAAATCTCCACGTTTTTAGAAAAAATTAAATCTAAAAAATCGTTTTTATTTATAAATAATTATAAATTGTTTTAATTAATATTACAATCATGAGATTATTTTACATTTCGTAGGCAATAGACCCCATCCGCTCTACCGGGGACGTTGTTAGGTTCTGTACAAAATACATGAGGTGTCGGTTCATTCGTAAAACAATCAAATGGCGATCAACATTGAAGCAGGCCGCGAGCGATTAACAGGTGGATGGGATCGCGGTCCGTGGATAGATTGATAATTCTTTGATTGATGTTGGTGTTGTGTTCAGTCAGTACAAAAGAGTATTCTCGAACCAAGGATGGCACGCTGGTGTTTGAGTGGTTGGTGGTGGTGTTGTGTTTCTCGGCGGTGCCACTGGCCCGCACAGACCCAGCACCACAAGAAGCAGAGCCAGGAGAGGGCGGAGCAGGCGGCACCAGGTGGTGGGGGTGCTGGTGCTAGGCAACAGCTTAGAAGCACTTGCGGTGGACGATGCCGGGGCCGGACTCGTCGTACTCCTCCTTGGAGATCCACATCTGCTGGAAGGTGGACAGGGAGGCCAGGATGGAGCCACCGATCCAGACGGAGTACTTGCGCTCTGGGGGAGCAATGATCTTGATCTTGATGGTGGATGGGGCCAGGGAGGTGATCTCCTTCTGCATGCGATCGGCAATACCGGGGTACATGGTGGTGCCACCGGACATGACGATGTTGGCGTACAGGTCCTTGCGGATGTCCACATCGCACTTCATGATGGAGTTGTAGACGGTCTCGTGGATGCCGCAGGATTCCATTCCCAGGAAGGAAGGCTGGAACAGGGACTCGGGGCAGCGGAAACGCTCGTTGCCGATGGTGATCACCTGACCGTCGGGAAGCTCGTACGACTTCTCCAGGGAGGTGGAGGCAGCAGCGGTGGCCATCTCCTGCTCGAAGTCCAGGGCGACGTAGCACAGCTTCTCCTTGATGTCACGCACGATTTCACGCTCAGCGGTGGTGGTGAACGAGTAGCCGCGCTCGGTCAGGATCTTCATCAGGTAGTCGGTCAAATCGCGACCAGCCAGATCCAGACGCAGGATGGCGTGGGGCAGGGCATAACCCTCATAGATGGGGACGGTGTGGGAGACACCATCACCGGAATCCAGAACGATACCGGTGGTACGGCCGGAGGCGTACAGGGAGAGCACGGCCTGGATGGCGACGTACATGGCGGGCGAGTTGAAGGTCTCAAACATGATCTGGGTCATCTTCTCGCGGTTAGCCTTGGGGTTGAGGGGAGCCTCAGTCAGCAGGACGGGGTGCTCCTCGGGGGCAACGCGCAGCTCGTTGTAGAAGGTGTGATGCCAGATCTTCTCCATATCATCCCAGTTGGTGATGATGCCATGCTCGATGGGGTACTTCAGGGTGAGGATACCACGCTTGGACTGGGCCTCATCGCCGACATACGAGTCCTTCTGGCCCATACCGACCATCACACCCTGGTGGCGTGGACGACCGACGATGGAGGGGAAGACGGCACGGGGTGCGTCATCACCGGCGAAACCGGCCTTGCACATGCCGGAGCCTGCAGGATAACGAAAGCGTTGGGGAAGATTCCTCCATTAGTCGGCGTTCAAACTAACAAATCTATCTGACAGGGATTCTCAGCGGGAGTGAAAATGCCTCTAGAAGACAGCGTGGAAAATTCTGTCTAGAGAGATTCTACTTAAAGAGAAATCCAACTGAAGTCTATGGAAAGGTGTCTAGAAAGTCTCTTCTAGCAGAGATTTCATATTTTGGAAGCTATCTGGGGAAATATAATTTCCAACGTTTTTCTTTTCTCCACTTAGATTTTTCTCTCTTTGAGATGTATTTTGGAGGCTCTTTGGGAAATATCATTTCCATTGCTTTACTTTTCTATGGATTGAAGATATTCTATAAGATTATCATAGGAGTGAATTTTTGTGCTCCATAAATTGATATGATGACCTAATCTGTTAAAATATTATATCTTTGAATTTTAAGGGATCTCTATGGGGATTTCTTTTCTCCTAGATTTTCCTCTCTTTGCAATGTATTTTGGAGGCTGTTTGGGAAATATCATTTCCCTCGCTTTTCTTTTTTCTGATTAGAAGATATTTTGAAAGATGATCATAGGAGTGAATTTTTGTGCTCCATAAAATGATATATCCAAAGTTATACATTTTTCTGATGACCTAATCTTGATATATGCTGCGCGAAACCGTTTGAATATTATCTTTTTGAACTTTAAGGGATCTCTATGGGGAAATATGATTTCCAAATAATATAGCTATAGTAGTAGTAGTATCCTTTGGTTGGGAATCAAGTGGAAAATTGTATTTCCAAATTTTTCTATTTAGAGTGAGATGATCTCTTGAAATTGGGAAGTTGTAGGGAAAACTTGTATTATGATGATGAAAGACTTTAAGAAATTTATTTTCTTAGATCTTTCAAGTATTGTGAATAATTTGGATTCTTGATTCTTGATCAAAAACTGTTCAAGAGTTGGCTTGAGTCCTTCACAACTCAGAGATCATTCACTGGGCTATCACTTTATCACTATCTGGGCAATATCCTTGCGCTGTTAGTCCGCTGGCTAGCAATTCCCTTCGCCGAAGGCTCTGGAGATAATCCGTTTGATGGGGGATACGCACCATTGTCAACGACCAGAGCAGCAACTTCATCGTCACACATTTTGTTTGAGTTTGTTTTTTTTTACGGCACCACGGGTGAATTAAATCAAGAGTTACGGTGTGTACGGCTTGGAACACAACTGACTGACTAAAGTATCGCCGCGTTGGTACTCGGATTTTATACCGCCGCCGCGACGCCAGCACGTCCAAGAAGCGACGCTGCCATGCCCCCCGCCGCCTCCGCCCCCGCCCCCCTCCTGTGCCCAATACCAGGCGCAACACCAATACACAGCGCTGCGATGCTGCCGTTCATGGATGGGAGCATGCTGCCCACCGGCCGACGCTCCTAAAAATAGATCCTTCAGCATAGGGGGCGCTTTGGAAGGCGCGATGTGCCAGAGCGAGAGGACCGCAGTTCGGCGCGATCGAGCGTGGAGATCGCTATCGGCGGCGCTCGGGTGGGGAGCCGAGGAGCCGAGCAGCCAAGTAGGCGAGCAGCCGAGTGGCCGAGGAGCCGAGCAGCCGAACACTCACGATCGGCTGGCCCGAGTCCAAAAGTGCCGTATAAGGCAAGGCGGCGCCTCCAGCACCATCGCCCGCTCTCTGGGGCTCTCTCTCGCGCTCTCTTTCGCTTATACTATGACTTTTTGGGTCGGCGGGGGATATTCTCGGTTCTATTTTTCGTATTCCTCGTTGTTTTCATAACTTTCGTGTTTTTCTCATGTCGTAATAAATTCGTTTTCTATTTTCGATACGTACATACGTATATACGTACAGGCGTCGTAGTCAAATCGCATCTCTATATTTTCCCAGCCTTTGCACCTTCGTGCCTTGCCTTTCATTTCTATTTTTGGTCATATTTCTCATTGCGCTCTCAGTTTGGTTCCTTCCTCTCTCTCTCCGATCTCCCGAGATCTGCCCACGCCCCTTGTAATGGGCATTAATTCGGCTAATTGTTTATTTACAAAGCCGGGACTTGGTCATGGGGGGTTAAGCAGTATAGGGCTACCAGCTTTGCAGGGTTCCCATTTAAATTAGGTTCGGGGCAGGCTATTTTTGGGCCGCAACTAAGTGGGGCATGTTTACGTTTTATGGCACAATCACAATCCGGTGAGGCCAATCGTTCCTACTCGCACATATCTCCCGACTTTTCTATACCCACATACTTGCATACCTACATATACGCACACAAGTAGCTATATGTCTATGTCTATATGTATGCTATAGAATGGCTTTACTATATGGAAAAACAAATGGATTTCGATGTCGCTCAGTTCTAGCTGACCGAGGCCAAATGCTATATGTATATATGCTCTTCCCTCATATAATTATATCTTTACACCCATAATAGCCCTGCAAAGGGGCTTAATATTAGCGAGGGAAATGACTAATCCCTGGTTTGAAAATTGCCAACTTTTTGTTCTGATTGTGTGAGTCTGGTAGGAACGGGATGATCGAGTATTTGCCGAATATTTTTAGTCAGGGCTATATTTAGCCCAGGTGACAACAGCATAGCATTCCTCCAGGGCTGCCATATACAAAATTAGGGCACATATATCATGACGGCCGAGTGCTTAATTAATAATTTAAGATCAAATTTAATAAAGGCAATACACTTGTGTGTAAAATTAAAAATAAATCACTCAATATATTAAATAATATAATCTGAATTTTCAATATTAAAACTAAAAATTCGAATTACGTTATTTATAAGATCGTATTTCATCTGTGATCCTAGTTATGTATAGTTCAAGGCTACACTAGGAGAACAATATATAACTTTGATATTTCAAAAAGATTTGTAAAAAGAATACTGTATATAACAAATCCCAAAAAAGACTACCATCTAGCAATAAAAATGTATTTGAATTTGGCAACAATTTTTAAATAATTTAATAAATAAAAAAATAAGTCAAGAGACCCTTTAATGTAGAGCAAATGGGTATATTGTTCTTAGGTTAATAAATATAGTAAACAGAGGAAATCCGATATTATAAAATATAAATTAGTTTATTTCTTATCATTACTAACAGTTCAATTGATCTAGCTATGGCCCTTGTCCATATAAAACACAAGATTTATGGCATACCTAAATAAAGCCCATTTCGAACTGAATAAATCTTAAAATAACCCACTTTCTAAGATCGGGTTATCTGACGTAAAAAGAATATGGTTATTCTTATAATTTCTATTTCTAATTTCAACATTATATTGAATTCGGCAAATATTAGATTCTATTTTCAGAATCTATAATTAAGAAGATTTTCAATATTATTGTACTATATTTTTTGTTACAAAAAGTTTGATATACAAAATTATCCAGACCAATTGCTATTTACTTATAGATATATAAAATATAAAATATATATAATATATTTATATATAATTAATTATTTAAATTAAAAATTATATATAAATAAATATTATACAGAACTCCAAATTATCAGAAATCATTTTTAAAATTAACCAATATCAGTCTATTTTAAAATGTTTAGTTAAAACCCACCGAAGTCTTTTAAAAATGTTTGAGTAGATTGGTTATATAAAAAAATATAATAAATCAATAAATGATAAATAATCAATAATCAATAATAAAGACATTTCGTATGTAACCAAATATTATAATAATATTGTATTGATGATATTTTATATTAAAATAAACCAAATTGATAAAAATACTATTTGCTTTTTAGAACAGTATTTTTATTTTATACATTATTATTATTACATTATACATTATATTATTTTTAAAGGGTTTTTCATTTTAAATGTCGTTTATACCCAAGCATACATCTAGATATGGCTCAACTATTACTTCAGAGTTAATTTTAATTTAAACTAATATAATATTGATCAAATTGATACGATAGAAGTTTATTTTTTAAAACCAACATTTTATAAAAAAAAATTTCTCTAATAAAATTTAACAGGTCACTTTGTAATACACTTTATTGTAGTAAATCGTGTACAATATTACAGATTTATTTATCATTATAAATTATTATTATTATTATTATTAATAATAAATAAATAAATTTATATATTATATATATGTTAGACTATATTGTAAAATAAAAATAAAAATACTAATAAATAATTAATAATAATGATAGTAATTAATAATAATAAACATATCAGTTTCATGAAGATGACGATTTATTAAAAAATAAAAATACAAACATTTAAATATATTTTATCATTTATTCCCTATTGGCCCCAAAATAACAGTATGGTTGCAAGAAGGTTGACCTTCCATTAATAGTTCTTATGATATTGTGCTGGGATCCTCTTATCCATTTTCTTGTTGAATTCTCTTTGCTTGAAAAGAAAATAAATTTTATGTAAAGTAAGTAAAAAATAAATTAAATATACAAATTATACATAATAAAATATTATATAGAAATTAGCAATTATGTTAATACAGTATTATTATTAATCACTGATTAAGTATTTACTGCCGCAGACTTTGCAATTCTATTCTTAACAAGCTTTTCCATTCTTATTCTCGTTTTCACGCTCGGATATAACGAGCAATGGCTGAACTATTAAATCAGAGTTAATTAAAAGTAGATCAATGTCAGACCATGCATGTCTGCCGACCTTATATCCCACCAACCACCGGCTCTGCCGTCCGGAAGGACCCTCAAGGCAGCGGCAGTCAAGTGGCAAAGCCAAACTTAGCCCGCTGCCCGTTGGAATAACGAAAATAAAGCCAATTGCAAATAGATTATATAAATGGCTAAATCAAAATTTAATAAAGGCCGGCGCAGTGTGCACTCGCTGGAGCGAAGGAAAATAGCATGGAAGGTGCGGATGTCACCAGTCACCAATAAGGAATTTTAATAATGACCACGTAGCCTGGCAGCGAGTCCTCCTTGTTGTTTTAGAGCACGTGCGCCAATTGCCAGCACTAAAGGGATTCATTTGTGAATTACCCAACGCCGAAAGACCAGCTCCCAAAATTCACCCCCCCAGACCCACACCAAGGACCTAAACAAACACCGAGCCGAGGTCGAGGCTGGGAATCAACGAAAACAAATTGCAATTGAGCCAGCCAAGGATGGGTGACAAAAAGTGGCCACCACATCACACAGGCGCAGGACGAGGATGAGAGTCGCTTCGACTCGGCTTCGGGTTCCCTTCTGATTCTGATTCAGATTCTGATTCAGATCCAGGAGGGATACTGTTGCGATGCGCATTTGACAGCTCAAGCGGAATGCACACAGACGATGGCGATGAAAGGCGAGGATGGAGCCGGGGTTCCGCCCAGAGCCAAGGCAACAAGCAAGGTACATGGATGAGGGACGTCGGATTTCTGGATATATGGTGGCTGGTGGGAAGACTGGCCCGAGGCCCACCCCGTTTCCACGCTTAAAATGCCCCGGATTCCCATGAATTTGAGCGGAATTTTTATTAAGTTGCCAAATTGGCAATTGACAGAGTTGATCAAAGTGCCTGGGCCTTGGCGGGGGTGCAGCGGAATATATTTCCCCGGCTCTGTGTGAATTAATTTCAAATTAGTTTGCCACATGCATTTCGGGATTTATTGGATTTTCGCAGGCACACACAAACACAAGCCCAATCAGGCAGGGAAAACAAAGGGGCAGCGAGTGCAGCGAGAAGGGAGAAAGGGTTGGCCGCAATCCCTTAATAGGCCTAATCACAATCGATGACCGGTGATTTGTTTAGCGCATTAACGGCTCCAGCACCAACTGACCACCGTCCAGCTGCCACAAACTCATCTGCCACTCCGACACTCTGCCACTGCCACTTGGCGATCCCTCCCAGCTCCGACCTGAAATCAGGTCAGGCGAACGCATATAAACACACCATTTCGATTCAGATTGTGATTTCTGGAATGCATTAATTTGTGTTAATGGGCAAGGAAAGTTTCCCCGATTGTTAGGGTTTGGAGTGCAGGCGGGGTTTATTTTTAGGAGCCCGCGATGGATACACAGAGGCAGCCACTCTGGAGATGGCAGCATGGAATTTTCCATCCTATCGAATTTCAGCGGAGGCTGAAAGACCTAGACTATCGCACCCATAACTTAATATTTAGTCATTCACGTGCTGCCTGCAATCGGTCGTCGCCGAAGGCAGACAAGTGGCCATTCTATATGCAGGACCCAAAATATAGCTATATCGAATCCGCAAATATCTGTCTCTGGCTCTGTCCACTGCCAGACCGAAATACTTTCGGATATGCGCTCCATCGAGTATTGTTCTCATATCTATAGCTCGCTCTACATATCTGCTCAGTCTGAGTACACCGCCTCCAGGGCGCACAGAAGCGTTCTCGAGCATTGGGAGGAGGCGGTTTCATGCTGCCGAATTGAGAGCAATATCGGTCGACGCCAATCCGTGCATGTGCTCCCCATCTAAAAAGTATCCATGAGATATTTGGGTGGACCCAAGAACCACTTGGACAGGGGCTCAACTACTAGATTTACCTAATAACTTCCAATGTGATTCCTACGGCCTATACAAAATAGTTAAACAGAAAAGTATACATCCGTACTTCAACAACATGTGTTAAATATAATAAATATATATATCTATATATATAATATATATATTAAAATAACTATTCTTATTTAAGTGGGGGTAACTTAAATAATATTAATCATATACACATAAAAGTAATTTATATAAGACTATACTTTCAAATATGTTAAATAATGTAGATTGATTCTAGATTTCATATTCGGCATACTATCAGATAAAGTATTAAGTTTAATTTAACATGTATATCTTAAGCGATATTTAATGCATCTAAAAGATAATTATTCTGAGCGTGTTCCGATTTTTTAAGGCAGTATGGTTTTATATTATCTAGTGATTTAATGGCCTACCATAAGGTACAATAATACAATAGATAAACCTCTGAAACTGACTAGACATATGGTTATATTCTTCTTCATTAATGCTGGTGACTTATATCCATTGAATCGGCATTACTTAGGATAGGCATAAGCTTGAAGTCAGGACTAAGTCTAAATATCTTCATACTTCAAATTGGATTTCTAAGCTTTTACTATCAGGAAAACCACAGAAATCGCTGCCCACTGAAGCTTTACTGAAATGTATTCCTGAAGTACTCTCAAGAGGGTTACACCTCAAGGTAATAATATCAAAAACCCAGATATCATATTTTCCCCTCCTGTCTCTGATTCTCCGGCTGCCTCTGGGTCACCCAAAAATCCATGGCACATATCGGCTGTGCGAGCGGGCCAAGTAACAACAACCAAAGTGACGCGGACATTTATGGTGTGCTCTAAACTGATTTTGCTCGGTTTGCAGCACCAGCACTACACACACACGCACACACACATATCGGCACACCCGCACCACAACAATCATAATCGGAGAAAATGTTGTTCAATAATTTCGGCTCTGCCGCTGGTTTCATTTCGTTTGGATGAATTTATTTTTAACATTGTTATTTTATATATACACGAAACGAAACAGAAGCGGCAAGCGCATAGGAAAACAAAAATATATATCGGAAAAATGTAGAAAATTAGAGGAGGAAAAAAAGTACAAGGAAAATAGCGCCAACGCTTTCATCATCGACCAAACGGGCGCGATCAGCTGTATGTCGTCAATGTGCTATAGGTCTCGGGGCGGAATCGGAGATATATATCTCGCTGCGAGTGTGTGTTTAATTAAAGTACAATTGTGATATAGACACATGGATAGGCGGACATAGAGAAATTATAGGAAGATATGTATTTCTGTGGCTTCAATGCCAAGCAGCTTCCGCTCGGACCACTCATGGCCATGGGATGCGCCTTCCCTGGCACCACGATCGTCTCATCCATGTGGTACTGGTACCACTTGGACTGGTACTCGGACTCGGACTCGGTGGTTTTTGACAATTCCTATAAATAGAGCTCTGCCTCTCTCGGCGTGGAACACTTGTCGCTGTCTGCTCCAAGAACCGCCCCAGAACCCTCGCCCAATCACTTGGGATTCTTGATTCGACTGCCAGCTCTTTATTCAAGTTCAATTCAGTGGACTTTGTCTTGCACTTGTGCGGCGAGCACCGCATTTTTATTTCATTTGTAATGTATTTTGGTCCGTCATATGGCCACCCCCGCCAGGGAGGACGGCACACATGTGATTCCCCCTCTGATGGCATTTATGCCTTATATGGCGAGCACTTGGCACCTATTTCTGGTGCTCCTCCGCCGATCTACGGATTCTAGATGATTCATTCTCATCTCTGTCTGCCTCTGGGGAGGGTTGGGCCATCTCTCAATGCGTCCATCACTCAATCAGTGAATGATCTATAAATGTATATTAGTTTTGCGCCGAAGTGGAGGTGGAAGTGGAAGTGCAATGCCCCGGATGCACATCCCCACACAGATAATTCACACTCCGACAGCTGGCAATGGGGTAGAACATTGTTCCCGACAAATTCTCATTAAAATTGAATGGGGATCTCAACAATCTATTATTTGTTTTATTAACTTAATTAAAGATTTGAAATTTAGGGAAGCTCTTAACTGTCACGTGGCTCCCTCTGTACGGCTAGTTTAGCAGGAGGGTGTGAATTTTGGCCGCGAGGAGGCGCCACTGGAGTGTCAAATGTTAACATCAATGTAAACTTGTATTTGTCAAACAAACAAATATTTTATTTTATACAAACAGTTAATAAAAATACTGAAAAATTGTTTATTTATTTGATTTAAATAAAGAATATTTTATTTATTAGGTAATTTTAGGCAGCCATAAAGTCAGACAGTAATAAGGTGAAACGCCACTCTAGCGCCATGTAGACATTTATTTCTACGGTTAGTTCCGAAATTGGACACAAATTGAACTACCCACGGAGCGCTACATTATTTATGACTCCACTGTGCAATTTTAATACTTAAATAAAATAATTAAAATTTAATTAAGATCTTCTGTTTTTCGAAACTGTTATTTATACTATATATCTATGGGCTTCTGCAACCCCCTTCTTGGTCGGAAATACCAGTTGAGTCTTTTTTTAGTTTTAAGCTTTAGGGTTCTTAGTTTGGTGTGTTTAGTTTAATATGTTTGCTCTAAAAAGTTGGAATTATTTAAATATGATGTGCAGTCTATAATAATATAAGCTATTATTTTGATTGTCATTCAGTTTTTATTAAATGCCAGCAGAAATTTTACAAAGTGAGTATACCTTAATACATATATATAAAGCTTCCTTAGCTGCAATATTCTGGGTAAAATTTCAAATTCTGATATATTTATGTTACAAAATATGAAATTCTTCAAAATATATTGCACGGAAATATGGTAAATGCATAGCTCGAGGATTATAACAATAATTGCTTTGTATTACAAACATTCACAATGGAATTTTGAATATAAAATATTTAGGAGACTCAAACCTTTCCAATATGTAGCACCTCTTCGCCTCTCTTACCACAAATTTATAAACTATCACCTAATAGGATATAAATAATGCTAGCAATATGTTGTAATCCTGAAATGGCATCCTTGGTTTCTTGTAAAATTTTCATTATTCAAATTGTATAAGCATTTCACACTCTTCAATATTAATTACAGAAATTAGAAACTTTTCTCCACCTTGTGAGTTTATGAATCCTTGGATGCAAGCCAATCAAAAGTAAAAGTGAACATTTTTTGAGTCAATACACATTAATGGACTTTTACACTTGGGTTTTATTTAAAGTCTTTCGTCTAATGAAAATCCAATAGTAATAATACACTAATTGTTTTGGACTGAATAATTTCAAATCAGTTTGCAATCCTTTTATTATATGGCGGTTTGTTGCATTAATCAGAACAGGAGCCTCGTATCGCCTGCACTGCAGGGTCGCAATTGTCATTAAACTGGCCCTAAACGCTCGCCCGCCGCTAAGTGACCAGCATTTCCATTTCCCTCGACAATTTCACTGTAAACATAGAGTTTTCCTTCCCATGTTGTGCGCTTTTGCGCTTCGCATGCACTCGGGTGAGATTTTCCGGCTAGATGTGGTGCGTGTGATAAGCGCCCTGATGTAATTGCAGGCAATTATCATTGCGCCGAGTCCTTCGAGCAATTGTAACGCTCATGTGGGACCTGCTTTCAGGTTGCTGAACATACATATTTCTGTGAAGGGACATGCTTGCGTTTTAATTGCCCGCGGCGTTAATCAATTATAATTTTATTCGTTTCTTTATTGGACTTAACTGCGGCTACTGCACCTGTTCCACTCCTTCTCCGCGCGAGTCCTTTGTTTGCAGTGTATTTAGTCCTTTTTAATTGCATTTAATTACTGCTTGTCAGCGTTTTCTGCTCAATGTCTCCCGATTTTCTTATTAATCAAGTCATTAAGCACCCGATCAATGGGGCTGATAAGCTCCTATAATTGGCCCGACAAGTTGGGTTATTGATGGCTCTTATTCCCCTCCCCCCTCTGATTAGCTCCCCTGCTAATTGAGCAGCTCCCCTGGGAGTTATGAAAGTCTTGTGATTTTTTCGAGTTGTGTAAGTTATTTTATTCGTAGTAGGAGATTAACAAAAGTCCCTGGTTATTTATGTTGGGGAAAATAAAATGAATTTATATATATTATAATGAATTTATATTTATATAACAAAAATAACAGACGAACGATTTAAATCAAAGTTCCATATTTAATAGCATTCAATTTCGAATATTTTTTGTTTAAAGAACGCCTCCTCAGTGCTCCCTTCAATCAAGAAGTCATTGTAAGAAGTCATTATAAAAATAATATTAAATAATAATATAAAATTAAGGAAGCTATCTGAAGTTTTTATGCCCTTGCAGTTAGAGTGTTGACCCAATCATTCCTATAAGAGCTATAACATAGTGTCGCGTGATTTTAAGCAAATTAAAAATATATACGCGTGGATTTATATAATCTCATTGGGTTGGTTGAATGGGTATAACCTTGTCAGTATGAATTTTATATTACTTTTAGCAAGAAGTTCCAGAACCCTACACTTTAATACTATCGAGGTTTCAATATTTTATAATATATTATTATATCTCATTCATGAATTCTTTTGAGCTCAGGTGAGTTGAAGAACCACCGTACCTCCCGATTAGCTCTCTTACTTATTAACGAGGTCTCAATATTTTATAACATATTATTATATCTCACCACATATGCTGACTTATTATTAAATGAATTCTTTTGAGCGCAGGTCAGTTAAGCCATCTTACCTCCCGATTAGCTCCTTTCCTTAACCTCCCCTCTCCAGTAAAAAAGCAATCATTCAGCTAAAATAAGTTTCAGAACTCAAAACTTTAATGATATCGAGGTCCCAATATTTTATAATAAATTATTATACCTCACCACATATGCTGACTTAGTATGAAATGAATTCTTTTTAGCTCAGGTGAGTTGAAGAACCATCTTACCTCCCGATTAGCTTCCCTGCTAATTAACCTCCCCTCCCCAATTAAAAAAGCAAACATTGAGCTAAAACTTGTCATATTTATTTTGTGCTAATATGCTTTAGGAATAGGTTTCTTCTTCAGCCCTCTGCCTCTGAAGTAATTGAAATTTACAAACACACTTTGCACATGCTGAGTTAACGATACAAGAAACTGGCTCCGAAATAAACGCTTACAACACGGAATTCACTAAACTTAGAACACACCTAGAAGATGATATTGGGGAATGATTTTGATTGGAACTTAGGACTTAGGACCCGGGAACCGCCTGCTTTTGCGGCTAGACCATGGAGACCAGGCCCTTGTTGAGGTTGTCCAGGTGCTCCTTGGCCTTGATCCGCAGCGTGGCGATCGAGTTGCTCCGCATGTCCGCCGGCGGGGTCGCTGCTAGCTTCCGGGTGGGCGGCGGCGGGGGACTGTCCCGGCCCACATCCAACACCTCGATATTGGCGCTGGCCGCACACTTGTCCAGCCCGCTGCCCGGGTTGCTGCTGCTGCTCCCGGCGTCCAGGTCACTGCTGAGGTCCCGGCCCTCCCCGTTCGAGTCCGCGTTCCCGATGCTCAGGTTCTGCGGCGACATGCACACGTCCGGCCCGCTGCACTCCAGCGAGGCGGAGGAGGAGGACGACTGCGAGGAGGACACTGCAGCAGCCACGGCGGCGGTCGTGGAGGTCGAGCTGGGCGGCAGGCTGCTGTGGAGGGGCGTGCCCAGGGGGTTTACGTGGGTTCCGTGGTGCGGCGAGCCCAGGGACGTCGCATGCGGCGACATGCGTGCCAGGTGCGGCGACAGGTGCGACAGCGGCACCACGTGGTGGCCGGCATGCGGGTGGGGCACTCCGTGGGGCGGGGGCGGTGGTGGCGGCGGCTGCGGCTGACCATGCCCCCCGTGGCCGCCGTGTGGGGGCGGCGGCGGTCCGTTGTGGGCGTGGTGGTGGCCCATGGCCGCCAGGCTGCTCATGGTCAGGTTGGCGGGCGCCAGGCTCAGCGGTGGCGTCAGATAGCTGGGGTACACCGTCTGCGGGTGCGACAGGAAGCCTGTGGAGAGAAGAGGAGTTGCAGAGATGACTGAGGCAAATGTAACCGGAATTTAATTTAATTTCCATAGAAATCGGAGAGCCCAAGTGGTGGTTGCAGTCGTGCAGATTAAAAGCAGCTAAGAGCAACAATTTAAAATTCTTTATCATATTTCCTAAGGCAGTTTATTTATTAAACACTGATAAATCGCTAAGGCATCCTAAACTGTTAAGAATATATTGCTTAAAAACGGAACAACGGTATTTTTGTTTCACAAAGTCAAGCAATAGAACATTTTGAATGCTTTTAAATGTATTATTTTATAATATTATGTAGGTATAAATCCCGCAGATAAATATTAAAACATTTAAAAGACAGCCAGCATTTGAATTAATGTTAATATGTAATCTGTACTAATAATGACCTGAGTTTTAAAAAATCACTTAAAAATAATCATCATCGATAAAGAAAAACGTACAAATTTAAATCTAAATTATTTTGAACATATTTGTATTATTATTAAAATATATATGTATATATTTTATATTATTATATATATATTCCATATATATTATATGGAAAACTTACTAAAAGTTACTAGCTATTTAGTAGGGATTATCTTTGATGAATATTAAAAATAAATTCTAGTAATTTTAGGCTTCAAAAATTAATTTAAAAAAATGTTTGCCATTTTCTGCTGACTTTTCTTAATACCCTACACTTATAGAGAACAAACCAGAGTGAATTCCATTTTACTTATCTTAATCACAGATTCTTTACTAAAAGTTTTTTTTAATTTAGATAAATACTTTATGAATCATACTTGTTTAAAAATGACTGAGCTGCCCCAAAAGTACGTTATTATGCAATTGAATACAGAGGGATTCAGGCAAATAAATTTATATAATTATAATTTTTTAACTAGTTTTACAAGTAATAAATTCATAATTATAAAAACTATAATTATATAAACTTATTACTTATAAATCTAGTTTAAAATGGATCAGATTTCTCCGCCCAATAAAACGCTATCCTTACTAATACTAAAGAAATGTGTAATATATGATAATTGCACCTAGTAGGGATCTAGATTATTGTGTATATTGTTTGATGAATTCCAAAAGGAAGAAATACTGGTAACGGATTATTGTAAACACTTAAGATCTCCAGGATTCTAGGACAGATGTTATGTGAGAAAAGTACAAAGATGCTTCTTACCTGGCAGGGCGCTGAGGAGGGGCGGCGACAGCCAGGGATCCACCGGCAGGCCGGATGCACCGCACCCCAGCCGGTGGGGCAGCTGGGTGAAGTGGGTCAGTCCCAGGCGCAGGCTCTCCGACTTCTCCTGGCGACGCCACTTGGCGCGACGGTTCTGGAACCACACCTGGAAGAAAGGCGAGCAGAGAGAGTGGTGTCTGAGCTAATTGGGTTGCAGGGCAATTAAATTAATCACTTGACAAGAAACGCGCTAATTTAATCAGGCGCTGAGCGCCTGCAAGGAGCAGAAAACATTTCGAAGCGGCGCCCAAGACGTAATTAGAAGCCTGAATGGGCTTAATAACGTAAGCAGAAGCTGCGGCGCGGAGGGGGGGAGAGCTCGCTCGGGGAGAGAAAGAGAAAGAGCGAGCCCCAAAAGAGAGAGCCGCACAAGACAAAAAGCAAAATGGCGGCCAGCGCAAAATTGTTAATGAAAACTCAGAGCACCCACACACACACACACAGAGGATGCCCGCAGAGATACCCGCACACACACACGCAGGCAGGCGGGCAAACAAAATGGCTGAGCAGCTCACACAGACACAGACACGGGCAGAGGGCGCAGAACGAAGGAAGTAAATAAAATCCAATTAGTTGCCTTGGCTCTAATTAGAATTATCGCAACAATGAGTGTGTGTGAGTGTGGCTGTCTAATTAGTGGCTGCGCGGAGCCAGAGCCGGTCAGAGGGGACAGGGGACAGGGCAGAGCCAAGAGCCGTCTAGGGAAGTTTTCATTGCCCAAGGGTTGGCCATTACCACCCCCATGCCCCACGTCCCTCTTCTGCTGCTGCCACGCTCAAAGTAATTAAATGCAATTTGCGCAAATTAATAAGAAATTATTTCTGATGGAAATTTCATTACCCTGAAATAATGTTGAAGCTGTGGTTGTTGTTGCTGCTCCTGCCACAAGTACATAAACAGCCATCTACATGTATGTGTGTGCGAGTGTTTGTGTGACTATTTGTGTGTGTGTGCGTGAGCGTGAGCGCGCGCGTGTTTGTGTATGCGTGTGCTCTGGTTTCGGTCTCTCTGCGGCTCTTTAATTAAGGATAATGGTGCGTAAAATTATTTTCGTTGCCCCGAAAGTGATTTGCAAAACAAATTTGCCAGTCGGAAAACGCAATTTGAAATGGCTTAATTAAAAATACCCTCGGCAGCGAAATAGGTTGAAGCCACAGGAAAATCCAGACTTATATTTGACTATTAGAAATAAGGTATGGGAAATTAAAAAAGATTACAAATAAAATAATTTAATTCATCCTTTATTTATTTCTACTTGACCGCCGATAATTTATTTGTGGGTATTTTTGAAAAATGAATTCGATGTATATATAAGCTCTATTTATTGTCGGGAAGTAGCTATAATTTTGAGAAAAAAAAACACAAATTCTCTTATTAAAAAAAAATAATGCTACAGAGCTTAGAATTGACAAAAGGGAATATAAATTAAATTGAAATTGATGTTAATATTACAGATTCTTAAAATTTTTATTAAGGACTTGGAGTGAAGAAATGAAATAAATATAATTGGCAATCCAACAAAACTTTTACTCAGAAAGTCAATCCGATTTATGATGGAATTTAATAGCTATCGAAAGCTCATTTCTTGCCAAGCTAAAGCCAATCAAATCCGATGAAATTTGCGAGTTCCCTTGATTATCTTCGAATATCTGTCGGATACCAATTAGTTGAGTAGACAGACAACAATAATAAAATGGCTAAAGCGGCTGGCTTCCCCTCGGCTGGCTTCCCTGCTCCATCAAGCTGGAATCCCATTTAGAAAGTCTAATTTCCTGTCTCTCAAATCTGTACGAAGAAAATAAATTAAAGTTAGCAGCTTTAGGCCACATTCGACTCCTCATGCTTGCACACACACATAGACACACACAAGCACAAGCACACTCGCACACACTCCCAGTCTGTAGCCGGAGAGCAGAAAGAGAGAGCACGAGGAAGAGGGACAGAGACGGAGCTCGCTGGCTGTTATAATTTGAGTTTGTGCTTCTTCATTTTAATTAAATCATCAAAATCAATTTGGTAATTTCCATTCATGGCGCGTCATAATGAAAGTCCCTCACTCGGGGCAGCAGGGGAAAGAGAGAGGGCGCGAGAGACAGAGACAGAGAGAAAGAGAGAGACGGGCTTTCTCTCTCAGCCAGTTGGGGGGTGGCCCGCCCACAAACATCATTATGACCTTTCAACCACACCACCCTTATCCACCCGAAGGTTGGCAAAATTGTCTGCTTTCATCTTTGGCTGTTGATGCCGGGCGGCCACCCAGCCCACTGCCCCGCCCCCATTCGCCATGACATGGACCAAACTCAATTTTCCACCCCGTAGACACAAATACAAACAGGCGCACACACCCACACACACATAGAGCACCGGCATCTCCCCATTTCCAGCCATTTTCAATTTTACTACATTTAGCCGGCTCTGGCCTCAAACAGCCCCCACCCTAGGCACTCAATCGCCCAACCACCCCCTATCGAGCAGGCCCGAGCAATTTGGCATTCATGTGGAGCACGCGACTCACCACAAGTACACCCCCAGCCCCGGTATCCAGCCCCAGCCCCTAGCCCCCCAGTTGTGTGCCCCATCAGGCAACCACTTTTCAACTTTAATCTTTTTCATAAACTTCACATTGGCAGCAAACAATTTGCGACCCCCAGACCCGCCAGCACCCCCCAGCACCCCCCAGCACCTCACCATTACCACCCCCACACAACCCTCTTTAACATCATCATCTCGCTCTTCCTCTGGCTGTGTCATTCTACCATTTTCCTTGTCGTCTTCTTTAATTTTGTTCGCAGCAAAGTTTGCCGTTTTATTGGAAAACTTCTGCCGCAAAGTGTCGTTCCACCCGAAAAAAGCAAGAATGGCTCCACATAGAAGTAGAAGTAACTCACACAGCATACAAGGCGTATACGCAATGTGCTTGCTAGCTCTCTCTCTCTGTTCTCTCTCCTCTCTCTCTCGTTTCAGTCGGCCCTCTCTCTCACTCGCTGTGTGGCAGAAATTGCTTTTCGAATGTTTCTGACAGTTTGCAAATTGGAAAATTGACTTTTAACACACAAGAGCTTCAGCAGCTTAATAAAACTGTTTGCAACTTGTAGAGGGGCGGTGGGGCAAGGGGGCAAGGGGGAGGAGCGGCGGCTGGTTAGGCGGGGTTGCTGGATTGTTGCAGTTCGACTTCATATTACACAGAGCTTTATTGCTGGCTTATTCATACTTCCTACTCCGGGAGGTTGTTCGGCCTGCGGTGGGCGATGCTCGGAGAAATGGCTTCCAAGATTTCCAATTGACAAGAGGCACGAGAGACGTATGACTGGACATGTATGAAATTTATAAAAGAACACCTTATACGACCCAAAAAAAATAAGCCATCCAAAAAATAATCTATCCATAAATTTCTCTCTGATTTCTGAGCTTCAAAATAAAATTTTAAACCCCTTCCTAAGGGGATTGCTATTATTACTATATTATATTGGTCAGATGTTTTCAAGGCAGAGAAAATTATATATATATATAATAATATTATGCTCAGCATCAACATACGATTCGATTTAGCCATCTTAATGGAACTTTTCGAATTGTTTTCTTTGTATTCCAGGCGGAATATAAGTATAAACATGTGATATATTTATGGCATAATATAAAACAATACAACAAATATGTTTTAAAACATGTAGGCAGCTAGTGCGAGATATGGTAATATCCTACAATATAATAATAATAATATAATAATAGAACTAATTAATAGAACTTTTCCAATTGTTTTCCTTATATTCCATATATAATTTAGAACTTATAACCATATCATATATTTGTGGCATAATATAAAATAATATAACAAAAATGATTTAAAACACGTAGGCAGCTAGTTCGAGATATGGTAATTTCCTACAATATAATAATAGAACTACTAATAAAAATCTATAAAAATCACACGACTATAGCAAATAGTTACTTCATGATTCCCATTAATTTTTGTCTAATACTATTTAATTGAAACAATGTCTACCTTTTCAAATATCGCTTTATGAGGATTTAAAGTAGGGAATTAAAGAAAATATTAGGGATCGTTGTAACTTATGTTCTTGACTCTCATTTGTATAACATTTTATGTCTGTAGAAAATATGAGAAATATTCAGATTTGGCGTTACCCATTCTCGTTATCTCTCCCAATGGGGGGCACCTGGAATCAGTCCGACCGATCTACATACTCGGTGCTGACTATGGCATAACCATTTTGCCAGCGACGGGACTATAATTATCCCAGTGCCGCCTGTTTGTCATGCGATTCAATCAAATTGATTGAAAACCCGATGCCATCGAATGCACTTTGTTTGAGCCGGTTCTCGTTGGCGGTAGGCGATTTAATTGCATGGAAGCGAAAATATGGCCCAGCATGTCCTGCAATTAGAGACCCCGAGGCCCTAGGGGCGAAGTCCGAAAGTCGGGGCAGGACAACCCGTTGCGTTCAAGGATATTGATAGCGGCGCCTAGGGTAATAATCCAAATGCAAACTGCGATCCGCACATGGGAACTCGCGCCGCTCCTCGCGCAAGCTTTAATTCAATTAAAAATTCCTCAATCCCGGTTAGGGGAGCCTAATTATATGGCTGTCCTGGTTCCAGACAGCGACAGACACGGAGCATTCACGGAGCTCGGCCCAATTCATTCAGGGGCTGTCATAAATCCAGCCCGGGCTCGGACGGACAATGCCGCCGCATGGAGTCCTTGCCCTGTTAGTTTATGACATGTTTTTTATTCCATTGTTGGCTTTTAGTTCCGGCCCAGGCCCAGGCCCAGGGCCTGCTACCTAAGCCAGAGGCTCGGGCATCCTGTCTCGGTCGCTTTGTGCGATTCAGGACAAATTAGAGCGAAGACAAAAGCTTTGACGACGGCCACAATCCGCAAGATGTTTTAATTAGCTAAAGAGCCGACAAGCGTATTGATTTACACTCGATGCCGCCGCTTGGTCCTCCGCCTGAGGGCTGAGGGCTCCAGGCAGTGGGCTGGCGGAGTGGAGAAATTGGAGCGGAGGTCCTTTTACTTCAGCAGAAGCTTTTAGCCTTTGGTTTTCCGCAGACTATGTGCTCCTGTTGCCGTGAATAACTCTCTTAATTTTAATTATAAATCGAGAGCGGAAGCTATTACATCCTTGCAACAGTATCTGTATTTGTTAGTCAATATCGATATATATAGTGGTACGTACTTAATTGAATCAGATCGATCATTTATACCTTAGTATCCACTTTTACTATTCAAGGATAATTGGATCAAAAGTCATTTAAGTTCTGTCAAGACATTTAAGAGTTCTTTGATACCTGATATCAACATATAATATATCTACACTTTAGTCTTAATCTTTATTAAATACCGAGAACGGAAGCTATTACAACCTTGCAACAGGATCTGTATTGATTACTCAATATGTGATATGTACTCAAATGGATCTGAAAGTCTAAGATATAAACTTTAACTATTCAAGGTATGAGGATATTAGGAACAAATGTAATTTAAGTTCTGTCAAGATATTTAGGAGCTCTTTGATCTCTGATATAAACATATATTATATATTTTAGACTTAATCTTTATTAAATACCGAGAATGGAAGTTATTATATCCTTGCAACAGTAACTGTATTTATTAGTATATATCGAAATATATAGTGGTATGTATTCAATTAGATGGGAACACCTAGGATATACACTTTTACTATTCCAGGAATAAGGATAGTCGAACCAAAAGTCATTTAAATTCTGTAAAGATATTTAAGAGCTCTTTGATCCCTGATATCAACATACATTATATACTCTAGCTTGTAAGGAATATATTTCCTGGGTCATGATATTACTTCTTTAGAAGTATCCTTTGCAGCCTGTATCCTTGAGCTCCGCACTCTCAGCTCCGGCTTGTCAGCTCATCGCACTCCCCTCGCCGCTGCTAATTACAGTTTTAGTTTTCCGCCGAGGGCCCTGTAATCGAAGGCTAAACACGCGACAAATCTTGATTCTGTGACAGCCGCAGACCTGGCAGCTACTCCGCCTCAAATGTCACTGTGAGAAAAGTGAGAAAAGCCGGGAAGGCGGGAAAGCTCGGGAAAGCCAAATGCCAATCCGACACCCACTCGATCAGGGACTCGGGTTTCCTTCGGATTCAATTGTGCGCTCCGAGTGACTTTGGCCGGGCGCGGACGGCGGACGGCAGGCAGGGGTCTGTTTGCCGGGGCGTGTTTGTGCGCAGCCACGTGGCACCCTGTATTTAATTAGCTATTTATTTACTCGCTGACATGCCGGGCAGCATTCTGAGCCAAAGGAGCGAAGGGAGCGAAAGGAGCGAGCGCACGCACAGTTAATAAGCAGTTAAATCGGCTACAAAGGACGACAAATACCGGGCTCCTGGCGGGGGTTGATCAGCCCGGGGGTTGGGGTCCTGCTCCTGCCACTTCCCAGGCACAGGGACAAATTTCTGTTGACGCATTTTTAATTTGCAACAGTCGAGGGCCCTAAGGGCACGGTGACAGTCCAGGTCCTGAGCAGTTGCCACGCTCAATTTGAATAATATCGCCGGACAAATACAGATTGAGGTGCACTGCACAAACCCTGATTAATTAGAGAATAGTATATGAGTTTATGCCACTATAACTTCCAATTTTAGCCATGAAACAACCCAAGAATGGTGATTGGAAACTATATAATTCCGAACGGAGATATTAGAAACAATCCACATAGATATATTTTTAAATATGTTAAGGAGGTATTCGAATAAAGTTTTCTGAAATAATTTGAAATAGTTCAAAACAGGGTAAAGAGTGTGATTCTTTTTTTAGTTGAGGGCGTCCTCTATGATATACCTATTACTCTACTTAACTTGCTGAAAATTTCCTATTTGTCGCTATATATTTTCTATATGCTCCTGAATTTAAATTTTACAGATCACAGAATACCAGGTCCCTCAACCATTGCCCACTAATAGGGTAAAAGTGGCATATACTTTTATATACTTAAAAAGCCCGCAGATATACGATAATTTATTTAGAAGTAATAAAGTTATTTTAAGTAATGTAAAACAGGGTACTAACGAGTGTGATGATATACCTATTACTCTACTTCATTTGCTGAGAATGTCCAATTGGTCGCTACATATTTTCTATATGCTCGTGAATTTTAATTTCACAGATCATAGAATACCAGGTCCCTCAACCATTGCCCACTAGTAGGGTAAAAGTGGCATATACTCTTATATACTTAAAAAGGTCGCAGATATACCATAATTTATTTAGAAGTAATGCCCCTATTAGAATATTGGAAAGACCTAGCACAGTCAGAAAATTAAATAACATGTTAAGCAAAGTTAACTTTTATCACAACTTAATAAGGCTATTTTAGAGGCAATACTGCACATGGCGTTTTGCTCCGTGTAGGGCGGCATAGTTATTCAAAGTTTGTCCCCTGATAACTTAATTATAATTTGCGTGCTCTCGAAAATAATATTGTTGTTATTGTTATTCCACCTGCCAGGCGGAGCGAAATTTGTTTAGGTGATTAATTAGCACGTAATCAACGGGAACAAGCCTGGCCGAGGCCAGAGCTCGGAAAATTGTTTAAGTGTTTTGTGATTTATGCAGTCGCAGTAGGAACTTGTTTGGGAAACGCATAAAACCAATTAGCAGGCAGCGGGAATTAATTAAAAGCGGAAAAGCGACCTCCAAGCCGAGTTCTGCTGCGGAGGAGTTCCTTTCCCTTTGTGGCCCCATAAATATGATGTCTGAAATTATAATAAGCGGCTTGGGCCTGACATAATTAGCGTGTGTGGGTACGCCGCCCTCACCCTCGGCGTTGTCAAAAATAAGCATTTATATAAAGCTGATTAAGTCAATTCGAGGGGTATCGCATACATGCCTGGGTCTGGGGGGGACTGGGGTCCCTCGTTTCTACCTGTCTCTGAGTTCGATTCGGAAATTCCATTTCTCTGGCGCAGGCATTCTTTTGATTGACTTTGGATCGCAATTGGAGTCGTATTGTGGCTGCTAATTTGACAACTTAAGCCCGAGGCTCACTTAAACCGACAGCGGCGAGGAATCAGATGCAGATAGAGTGCTTGCTTCTCCCGGGGAGGGTCTGTCCCTGGTTACACAATCCAAAATCAAAGTCTTGATTGAATCCCGCTGGAAACTGTAAACTGGATTGAGTGCATCCTTGACATCTGACCCAGACCCGGGCTGTAATGCAATAAAAACATAATGCCCGAAAGCACCCGCACTCCATCCTTTATCCTTTATCCTGTTGTTCCTGTTGCCTTTTGACTCCGGCAGAAAGCAGAAAGCGCTTGCCGAAGCGAACAGATGTGCAACTCATTACAAAGCATTTAGGCGTCAAAATTGAATAATATTCATAACGTTTTCATCAGCCGGGGGTGTGATGGCCCTCGAAAACAAGTCCCACCCCCCGAGCACTTGACACTCGAGGAGCAGCTGCTCTCCTGGCTGTTTTCTCAGAGATCCAAGGACCTTGCCAAAAGTAATTTACCATAAAAAAAGCCCTGACAAAATGGGAAATAATTTCATCGTAATTGTAATTGTCTTCGCTTGATTACATTGGTTCATATTTTACTTCGCTCGAGGGGCTCGAGGAGAGTAAAGCAATCCTCGATTCAGTGTTGTCAAGTGAGGCCATGTCTGGGGGTTGCAACCCCCGCGACCGGGCGACCCAGGGGTGATATGATTTATAATTTCATTCCGTTTGATTTATGCACTTATATTGAAATGTGTTGACAGGTTACGGTGAATTCGAGACAGCCGAACCCAAACTAAAACAAATCCCCAGCACGTGTCCCAACTGCTCGGCCGACTCAGACTTTATTAGCCAGAAAAGCGCAATCGTGGCCGGAGTCCTGGCTGAGCAAATACGAGTACCGAGCACAAGGACACGTTTCGCAGCTTAAACTGCGGCAAGGATGCGCTGTGTAAACGCGAGTTTCACATGAAAGGCGGCGGCGTAGTAGGCAGCCTTTAAACTCTGCCCCGGGCCCAGACAACAACACCCTTTGGCCAGGACCTCAGACCAGGACCTGACCAGGACGCGGAGAGAGCGGCGCGGAGCAAACTCAATAAGTCGCATAAAAGAATGAAATTGGATGCCATGGCAAACAAACACAAACGATGCCGACAATGTGGTCCTTGCCAGATCCTTCGGCATCTCCGGCCTCGGTCTCCCTCCAGCTGCCAACTGCTGGAATCTCTTTGAGCCGTGCGGCAACTGCGTCGTCATCCTTGAGTCCTCGGCTCCCGGTATCTGTGCTCTTCTCTGCGGCTTTCAAGTTTAATTAATTGCGACACGGATTCGGCGTGGGCGTGTCCCGATCGCAAGGGCTTCTCCTCCTTTTGTGTGCCGAGCTTCTAATGAGGGTTAATTGAAAGCGGCAAACTTCTGTGGGGAGCCTGATTTTGTGCGCCGCTAACCTCCTTACAAATTTATTGCCAGTCAATTAGGAATGAAGAGCTTTAACTTAACCCTAAACTACAAGCCTTGAAGACTATCTTTACTCATTGCACAATCTATTTGAAAGATGCAGAAAGATTAAGTCAATTATGATTTTCTAATTTGATTAATAGTCCTATCAAATCAGTTGCTAAATTTACTTAAGCATTTAAAGCACTCTCAGTTTTATTATAAAATACCTACACCTACCCTGTTGGCCCTAAACTTGTCAGCCAAATTAGCCGTTTCATATCAAGTGCCTGGAAGTGCTTTCAGCTCTCATTGTCTTAGTTGACAGTTGATCAAAATACATTTTAATAAACGGCAGATGTGTGGCACACAAGCGCTGAAGGTCCTGCCTAAATATATTTTAAGCACGGACAACCCCTGGCCCGGCCTGCCTTTGTGACCTGACATTTATTTACCCTTGCGGTGGCTTTGTTTTCCCCGGCATACCTCCCCCGCTTCGGCTCCCTATTATTGTTGTTATGCCAAGGTGGCATAATGTGTTAATTGCTGGCCCACACCCACCCTCGCACCTCCAGCCCACGCCGCGGCACTTGAGGGCAGCTGTCGCCCGGGTCCGCTGCATATTTCATTTGCCATTTAATTACATCAACGGGAGGCTCGAAAGAAATGCAAATGTTCGTAAACAGCGCTGGGCACACTGCTCGGCGGAGGCAAATCTGGACAAGAGCCCAATAAATGTCCTTAAAGGGCCTGGCCACTCCCCGAACTGCCCGATGGGACTGGGGTCCTGGAGGGACCTCCCCAGGACAATAAGTTAAGCAAGTTGAAAAGCTTGCCCCACCATTTCGATTTGGATGTCCCAGTGGGGCCAGGCTACTTAGGCATTCAATGACTTTATTCATGCGATTTGATGACCCGCACAGGACATCGGGCTCCCGATGATAGCTTGTTTGGCAGTCGGACCAGCGATCATTTTCATTATTAGATTTGTATAGGATTTCAGGGGGCCGGGGCGCCAGAGCGGGTCTCAGCAAATGAACCTAATATGCATTATTATTATGGCATGTGAAAACGAAAGCGAAGCGAGGGGTTCAACTACGTCGATAAAACGGTCATGCAAGCAAACGAATGCCAAAGTTGAAGTAAATATTCAATAAAAAATAATCGAAGCAGAAACCAGAACGGAGCACACATCGAAATGAGCATGGAAATGTGGGAATGTCGACGGGGGGAAGTCCCAATGTAAACTCCAGGCTCAAATCCGAAGGCGAAGGCGAGACGCAGCCCGAGTGGAATGCAATAAAAATCTATTTTATTTGTTAGTGAAATGACATTTTTATTTGTTTGCTGTTTATGCACATCCCTCCACAGCCCGCTCAGCCACGTAAGCCGCCTCGGGCGGCTGCCTGTGTCACGTCACACATGTCGTATGAGCAATATATGCAGATAAATAAACTATTACACGGGATTATTATTTGCCTTTGGCGGAGGATATTTTGACAGGTTTACGATATTTAATCATTTGACTATGCAAAATAATTGACACAAACTTTCGGCCCTGTCTTCTGTCTTCTGTCTCCTGCCTTTGTTTATTTTTGCTGCTAATAAACCCAATAAAAATGCTCGTTGCACAGGGAAATAGTCATGTTTATTTGCCTAACTAAACCAGGACATGCAGCAATGCTCCTCCGGCCTCTCACGCTCCTTACATCTATGTGGGATATATATATATATACTCGATTCGATCCGCATGGCCACGGCAAATTAAGTTTTAATTAAACTCTTTGGGCCCCCGGTCTAATGCGGCGTATGATTGAGTCGACGGCGGCTTTAACCCTTGACTGAGCGCCAGACAACCCTCCGGGTAGCGGATAGCGGGCAGGATAACGCCGCACTCAGTCCTGTCAGCGAGTAATCCAAACAAAAGTAATTGTCATCTCCCCGGACATATGTTCCGGCTCTCAGGACTTCGAGGGCTCCGCAGGACTCGCCGTGCAAGTGTTAATGATCGTCTGGCCGTGTTTTTTGGGCGTTAATCTGCCGTTTAATTTGCCGGCTTAACGCGTTTTGTTTTGGTTACCATCGCCGATAATCCCGGAGCACAGCCTGCTCAGAGACCCCTGTTCAAGGGCCAATGGTTTCGGGCCCCGTTTTAGCCCTCTCTGAGCCAAACCACAAAGTGACACAATTTCAATTGGGCCCGGATAGTTTATGCCCTTGTCTGTCAACGAATATTGCCATTTAAACAACAATCAAACAAGCCACAGAGAATTCATTCCATTGCCATACACAAATGCAAAATCCAATCAAACTTTTTAAACAAACATTTAGCAAATCTATTACAATGCAATGACAGCGCACCAAAAAGAAACCGACGAAAAGTGGGCGACCGAGGCAAGGCCCGAAATGAACTCATCTAAACGAGAAATTCTATTTGGTGGATGGCTGGCTGGGTTTGCAAAGAAACAACTCAGTCAACTTTGGTTACATTTCCTTTTGGCCGGCCTACCTGTGAGTCCAGGTGTGTGCTGAGTGTGCACTGTGTGTGTGTGGAAACTTAATCAAAACAAATTTCCACCTTCAACGAGTTGCACACCAAGCAATTTCCCAGGCCCAGTCAAAGAGCAAAAATAGAAGGCAAAGGAGTAAAAACGATAACTAGAACTTCATGCAAACTAACCGCAAATACGATTACGGCAAAGGGGGCCGGAACTGGCTAGAAGGGAGGAGGGTGCACCCACTAAATCGAAAAAACGAGTCAAAGGGTTGGAGAGCTCGCCTCGGTGCCTGCTGGCATAATTTGAATTCGTGTCAATTTGACAAAGTGACACATGAGGGCCAGGCCCAGAAGGAGAAATTTTTATGCGATTTCGCTTCATTACCTTTGTATTCCGTTTATATTCCGTCGGCCGGGCCGAGGATACACCTATACTATAAATACATACGGCATTTTCGCTATTTGTTTATTTATTTATGTGCTGTGTTGTGTTGGAGACGCCGACGACAGTGTCGCCAACTCCGGCTGTGGGCACGATAATGTTTAGTCAATAAAAATGATTTGTCGGCTGAGGAAACGAAACGAAACCGTGAAATTTGATATGTCCTTTGCATTTACCGGTGGCTCCTGCCCCTAACTCTTCCCACATCTCCCCGGGCTGAGGCTCAGAATGTATGCCAGTCGCCTGGTCCACTCCAGAACTCAAGATCTTGATTCAAGGATCAGAAAAGGAAAGTCTATTAATGAATTATAACCCCTACTTCCTTAGATAATCGTATAACAAATTCTTCATTTATTTAATATACATTCTTATCTTTTTTACGAGAAGTAGTTAGTTAATAAGTATCTTGGTTCCATGTGTCTTACAAATAATAGCAATAAATGGAGCTATTAACGATCGTAGTAGAATACAAAATAATATCATATAGACCCTCTTTGATATACTTTTCTCTCCGTATTAATATCATATAGACCCTGTTTGATATCCTTTTCTCTCCTTATAAATATCATATAGACCCTCTTTGATATCCTTTTCTCTCCGTATAAATATCATATAGACCCTGTTTGATATCCTTTTCCCTCCTTATAAGACCCACTGCCCCCATCAATAGCTGCTGCTCCTTGAGCGTATTTTATGCTACACCGCCGTGAATGGAATTTACGAGACGCCCTGCCCGTTCACGTCACAATTTGCCACCCGAAACGAATGGCTGCCAGACATGGCATCCTGGCACATCCTTCCAACCCCATTGCCAGTGCCCCGGCGTCTCCGAGCATAAAAGGCGCACAGTCGCATAAAATGCATAATTCTCTCCGAGGAAGAAAGCAAACTTATTGAATGGGCCACGGGCAACTTAAAACTCTTTCGGCGTTGTCATTTCGCGATTGAGACATAAATTGTTCCATGCACTTGGAGCCAAGTTATGCGCAAAGTTTGACAAATATTATGGCCCTGAAGGGGGAGCCGGATCCCACGGCATGGAAATAAAAATCCGTAAATAAAGCAATAAACGAGTTCTGGTGAAATAAAGAAACATAATTACTTATTTTGAACTTCCAAAAGCTGAGCGGTAAGTTGTAAGTTTTTCTGGATAGGATTTTATAGGATTCCTGCTAGCCACTCTCTAATGCTCCCAATTGGCAATAAAATGCACCTAAAAATTACATTTATCCTGCTACTCCTTCCGTTTAGGCCATAAGTTCCTGCCAACTGCTTGAAAGATGTATCTTGCACTTACAAGGGCCTCGGATCAGAGGGGATGATAAGCAGCAGGCACAACTTAATTTCGTTAAAATAAATCGCCAAAGGAAATTGTTTAATTTCCGGAGCCTGGCTCCTTCCCCACTGCAACCGCGTTGATTGCACAATTAGCAGGGTTCGGGTGTAAATCACTCCCAGCTAGATACTCGTAAGACACATAGATGCAGGCTAGCTACTAGCTGCGATGACTCACCTGGACGCGGACCTCGGGCAGGTTCACCTTCATGGCCAGCTCCTCGCGGGAGTAGACGTCGGGGTAGTGCGACTTCTCGAAGGCCCGCTCCAGCTCGTGCAGCTGGTAGGTGGTGAAGGTGGTGCGGTTGCGTCGGTGCTTCTTCTTGGCACAGTTGTCGTCCTGGCCTGCAGAGGGGAGTAAGCAGGACATGTTATCATAGGGGGAGGTGAGTTTATTAAGCTAAATATTAGTTAAATTATTATATTAGTTAATCTACAAAATAGGAGGAAAATAAATGCCTCGTGTTTAATTACAAAATTGGGAAATCGAATTTGAGCAGAGGCCAAGCCAACCAGAGGTAATGCAGACTATATTCTAGACTTTTAGGATATTAAAGGTCCTCTAACAAGGCAGCATTGGAAAGCAAAAAGGGAAGCTGTCCTTAAAAGTATCTTTTGCTGTAGTGCCTCTGCTTTTGGGAGTTTTGACGGAACTTCAAGGCAATGCCAAAATCTAAGGAAATTCAGAGGACCGCCACAGCCTCAGTATTGTATCATTATATTGACTCAAGAACTCCCAACTGGTTTAAATAATCACGTAGAATTCTGAGTGCCTTCAAGCCGATAGCCTATCCTTGAAGAGATCTACTGGCTGACCACCTGGCTCTAGAATCTGCATGAAGTGCTTTCTAGCCAACTTTCGGGCCTCACTTATCAATTTGGTATTAGAGAAGATCTGTTAAAGCTTTCGAAAGATGTACTCACCCTCGTCATCGCTGCCTGAGGTGATCTTCTCTCCCTGCTCACTGCTGTTGGTCTGGTTGAGATCCTCGCTGGAGGCGCAGCTGCCGTTGACCAGGCTGTCGCTGTCCGCGTTGAGCCGCTCGCCATGGTCGCCGCCGGAGCCGCTGGCGTTGCCATTGGGATGGCCGTTGCCGTTGCTGCTGCTGTTGCTGTTGCGATAGTCGTGCTGGAAACTCTGCTGCTGCTGCTGCTGCGGCTGGAGCTGCGACTGCTGCTGCTGCTGTTGCTGCTGCTGCTGCTGGAGCTGCTGATGCTGCACTTCGTCCAGGCTGCGGGCTCGGATGGCGTAATTGCCGCCCATCTGGCCGTTGGCCAATTTGGGCTCATTATCATCACAGAAGACGCCGGCGGACTTGCGCTTGCCGGCGGCCAGCGGACCGCGCGGCGCCGGAGTGGGCGGCGAGGTGACGTCCAGGGGCAGCTTTGCCGCGTCATCGTCGTCCTCCTCCATGTCGCTGGTGGAGGACATTGAACGCTCGTCGTAGCCAATCTGCGACTGCGCGCCCGGCGCCGTCTGGCCGTCCAAGAAGTAACCACCGGGCGGAGGAGGCGATGACTTGGCGTATTTGCCGTGCTGATTCTGCTGATGCTGCTGCTGCTGCTGCTGGTGCTGCTCCTGCGCCTGCGCAGCCAGCGCCGCCAAGTGCTGCTGGTGACTGCCGAAGGAGCTGGGCGGCAGCGGGGGCGGCGGAGCGGCGGGCTGCATTTGATTGGCCTCGACCATCTGGTGCATCGAGTTGAGGTAATTGCCCGCCGCCTCCTCCTGGGGCCCTCCATACCCATGTCCCTGTGCGAACCCGAAGGCGTTGTGGTAGCCGAAGGGCGCATGCCCGTGGTGCGCGGGATGGGCGGAGATGGAGGGGTGCGTCGTCGGCTGCCCCACCGGCTGACTCCCGATCTGCTGGCCATGGCCATGCAGGGGCGCCGCACTCGGCGTCTGGCTCTGGGGCGGCTGGCCGCCGGGCGGAGTCGGGGGGCCGTAGGGCAGGCCGCCGCCGTTCTTGGCGTGCTGCTGCAGCATGCTGGCCATGTGGCTGTCCATGTTGCGCAGCTGCGTCAAGGTCATCCCGCAGCGCAGGTCAGTGGCGTCCTCGTCGCCCATGGAGGGATCGATTTCGCCTGCAAAGTGGTTAAGAAAATGAGAATGAGTTAGGACATCGAGATGTGACATTCCAAGGAATATTATAATTATTATATAGAAATTATTAAAATATAAATTATATATATTACAATTATATTGGTCTGTACTTTTATCTGTAGACTTGGTGCAGGGTATTTGTCATTGGCTTAAACCAGTGGTGCCCAGGCAAGTAACTTAATAAATAATAATTAAATAAATAGTTGCATGTAATTGTTTGTGTTTATGAGTTATGAGAAAATAATAGCTACATTCTTTAAATAATGCTTAAATAAAATTCAAAAATAGCTATGACTTAAAGATATTTATTAAACGCTAAAAAAGCCCAGATAAATCCCTAATGTTACATTTAGACTGCACTGCTGCTTTGTGCATACTGTGCGTTTGTCAGCAGAGGCCGATCAGAGAAATTTGCTGAATGGCGACTTAGGTTGTGTTCACCGCTGATATAAATGCATGAAAGAGCGGGAAGGATGTGTTTCTAAACCCTTAAAGTATCCCCTAATTCATTTGTATATTTGTATAAAATCATGGCTTAAATCAACTGCCGAAACTAACTATTTCCTTGAGTGAAGTTTTCTTGACAATAAACCACAAATGTTTACATAAATTCTTTATCTTTATGTATCACATCAGTGGCTTGATTTATTATTGAAATAACCGTATAGACAAAAGCCAAATCATTTGTTGTATCAAATACTACCTATCAGTAAGAAATAGTACAAATGATATGATATATATATGATACATATTTTACTTAATGTTCGGAAAGTAAAGTTGAGTAAACAAATGTATTATCCGAGCTAGTCTTGTGTCAAATAGGCAATGCTAAATATAGGCCCGACATTACCCAATAGGCAATTAATTGAGAGTGATCAACGACGGCCCCAGTGCCGCCTGTTCTCCCACGCATTTAGCCACCTGATTAGATTTTAATTAGTATGCTCAATGAGGCGGGCAGGTAAGTCAAGGAGCCGCTTGCCCACTTGGCGGCTAAAAGCCAGTCAGCCAGGCCGCCTAATAACGACGTGTTACTTAATTTGGTGGTTGGTGGGCCAACTCGGCCTGCAGCGGGTCAAACCTGTTGGCCGCCCAACCACTAATAAACGGCTTTCAATTAACCGCCTCGTATTTACAATGTGCGGCAATAAAAGTTCTCGGAAAACGAGAAACGAGTCGGAGTGCCGAGGGGGAAGACGAGGAGTTCCAGATGAGGCGCTGCTCCCTAATGGGCGTTCCGACTGGCGCTTGTGCATATCACGTGACATGCAAGGAAGTCATTAGTTGTCGCCACAGTATATATAGCTTAGCCCCGGCTTCTAGGGGGCGTTGGGCTGGGACTGGGGCTGGATTTTGTGTAACCGAATTCAATTTCTATGGCAAATTGGCTTTCGGGGCGGGCCGAATCGTTGAATCGTTGAATCGTTGAATCGAAACAAAACCAATTACCCAGTCAGACTGCGAAGTTGCAGCTCGGAAATAAAATATGTGTAATTATTTGATAGTCTTTCTGGTAATTGCTTTCTGATGTAAGGCCGCCTAGGAGCCGTAATGTAATTATGCGCCTCATCGTGCCGATTCGACTCAGCCCGATTAATTGGGTCAACATTTTGGCTAATTAACTTTAAACAGCAGCCGGACTGAAATTGTAAATGCCCCGAATTAACCTCTCCAGCATTTTCACCAATCAATCGAAATTTACACGCCCAGCGTGCGTCTTATTTTCAGCCACTGTGGTGCTAATGAAATTAACAACAAAAGCGTTTTGAAAGCCTCTGCAAATCAAGTAGCACAAAGACCGAGTGCCCACAGCCCAGAGCCGAAAGCCCGAAAAGGTTTATTTGAATGTGAGCCACATGAGGTGAGAGACAGTAGCGCCCCCCCGTAACCCCTCTACCCTCCTTCCAGGCCGCTCCACACAAGCCACCGCTGGGCGGCCCACACGGAGTGCGTGAGTTAATTGCGTGAGCTGCGAAAAATAAAAGGTTAAGACGGAGGTCTACTGCCGGCGTTCGCTCGGGAGCAATCGGCCGGAGTGTGAATGATGTGATGAATACCTATCCGAGGGAGTTTCCCACAAGGTGGCAATAAATTAGGGCCCTACAGCGGGCAGGGGGAACTACACCGAAGACAACCATACTTCACCATTTGGCGACCTATTTTGGTAGTTAATTTGGCCTTCTCTATAATCTCCATCAAGTTCTCTGGAAGGTTACTCTAAGTATGCTCAATAAGTTCGATTAATAGCTCGTTTGTAGACCTTATGCCCTAAATGTATTTATTCTACACTATTAAATATATATATTCAAATAAATATCTTACTATATATAGTATAGTATACACTATATTATATATTATATAACCCTTATATTTATATATATGTAGATAGTTTGACTTATAATTTGCACCTATACTTCTGGATTGTATAGTCTTGAAGAACACGTTGAAAACATATTAATGGTCAACCCACTGTAGACGTTCGAGTATCTTCTAGACTATTAAATGTATATAAATATATTCAAATAAATACCTTACTGTATTATATATTATACAACATTTATATTTATATATATTTTGGTAGTTAATTTGGTCTCCTCTATACTCTTCATCAGGATCGCTGGAAGGTTACTCAAGCATGCCCACTAAGATCGATTGTAGACGGTATCCAATTCTATCCCCGTATTTATTCCAGACTATTAAAAAATATATTCAAATAAATACCTTACTATCTTATATATTATACAACACTTATATTTATATAGATTTTTAGCTCAGCACAGATAGTTTGTCTAATAATTTGCACCTATATTTCTAGCTTGAATAGTTTGGAATAACTCGTTGTAAACATATTAATGGTCAACCCACTGTAGACCTTATCCCCTGAAAGTATATATTCTAGACTATTAAATGTATATAAACATATAGTCAAAAAAATACCTTACTACACATAGTGCTGCTTACACTATAATATATATTATATATCATTTATATTTATATAAAGATAGTTTGACTAACGATTTGCACCTATATTTCTGGTTTGGATTGTCTTGAAGAACACGTTGTAAACATATTAATGGTCAATCTACCTAATAGTATTTACTATAGACTAATAAATGTATATAAATATATTCAATAAAATACCTCACTTTATATATAGAGTATTGCTTACACTATATTGTATATAATATATCATTTATATTTATATATATAGATAGTTTGACTATAACTTGCACCTACATTTCTGGCTTGGATAGACTGAAAAAACACGTTGTAAACATATTAATGGTCATCCAACTGTAGACCTTATCCCCTAAAAGTGTTTATTATAGACTATTAAATGTATATAAACATATATTCAAATAAATACCTTACTATATCATATATTTTATAACACTTATATTTATATATATTTTTAGCTTATCGCAGATAGGTTGACTAATAATTGGCACCTATATTTCTGGCTAAGATAGTCTTGGAGAACACGTTGTAAAAATATTAATGGTCAACCCACTCTCCTAATGGTGAATGAACTCCGCTGCTATCCACCTTCCATTCACTCGATGGTGGTTCGATGCCAAGTTGGGCATTCATTCAGAGGTAGCCCCGTAAAAAACTGATCGACAGATCAATTAAGGAGTGATTTCCGCACGCTCTCCATTAGTTGGCCAGCTGGAAATTGGTGGGTTTACAACCCAGCGAAAACAAGCTACTCGCTCGGTTTGAAATGCTAAGAGGTCCGAGTGGGGATAGCTACTGGCTAGTGCCAGAGATTCTGGCCATGATTAGAACTGGGATGTGCTCATTTCGCTCTAATTTGGCTTGTGTTCCGAGGAATCCGGGCGAAGTGAGGCACAAATTGACGTTAATCGCGTCACTCTGCGGCGTATCCCCTGCCGCCGTCTAATCCTAATGATGATTTGACAGTTTCCCATTGTTGGGCAAGTACTTGGCCATTAGGCGGCCTAATTGATATGTTATTAGCCGCGCCGCGTTTCCAACAGTCATGGGCCAAGGCACAGGTAAGGAAATGCACATTTCGGAGCGGCAGCGGAAGATCTTTCCAGCCAGATGAGACGCGATATCGGATTCATATCAAAAGCGAAACAAGCCATAAACAAAACTGTCAATCACGAGTGGCTGCCTTGAGCGAGGAGCTGGGGCTCCGAAAGTGGTAGAGCCACAAAAGCGGCTAATAAGACGACGCCGACGCACGGCCGCAGACGCGCATTAAAATCATTAAGGCGACTTAATGCTCAATTTAATGCCGCGTCAACTGGCCCACAGATCTCGTGTAGATGGATCGGGAGGGGGATCACTCCGACGGCGCATCCCCGCTCCTTTCGCTTATCTGCCATCTTCGTGGTGCAGGGCAAGTGGGCCGCATGCACTTGTGCCTCCTGCGCCTTTAATGATTGTTTACATCTCAATCTCCCCCTCGCTGTCTCGCTCTGCCTCTCTGCCCGTCTCTTTCCGACTGCGTTTGTCCGGTGGGACGCCACCGCCGCCGCCAGCTGTCAGTCTAAATGCTTTTTGACGGCTTGTGTCTGGCCGCCAGTTTAATTACGGCTTAAATGCGAAACGCTCCGAGCCTGCCTGCAGCCGCCCCCAGACCCTCCAGCCCCCCAAGCCCCTCGGTTTACCCACCGCCTCTAATTCGCCGCCTGCTTCTAATTAATTTGCGGCCATTTAACCTGTGCTCTTGTTGTTGCTGCTCAGCGCCATTTTGATTTGGCCAAGACGCTGCTGCGGATTTGCTGCTAATGTCGTTATTGGTCGTCGGAGCTGCTGTCTGTTTTGAGCGTTTATGAAGCCACTTAATTGAATTAATTGTACATGGGATTGTCGCTAATCGATTTGTGTTTCTGAAGGCAGGCTGGAAACTCGCAAAACTTCTTAATTTATTAATTATAAATTGAGAAAATATCAGCCCAAAGGAGGCTGGCTTCAAATAGAGCCGATCTTTAGTATTATTAGGGTTGGGCCTCAGGTTAAAAGTGTATTTTTTGACCTATTGTGAATAATACTTAACTTTTAGCAACATTAAGCTATTCATTTGTATTATTATGTTCTTGCGAAAACGATTTAAGAAAGTTGTAGTACCTAAATAACATCAGTAATTCTTAATTAAGGTTACCAGGTTAAAGGTTAATAAAGGCTCAGTTAACAGTATGATCTGTAAATACATTTTTTCACTAAATAAATGCTATATCCATATGTGAGATCGAAGCCTCAGTGCGTCTATCTGCATCCAAAACTCTAGTTTCTTATAGTGAGTTTCTGTGTATTTAATTTTAAGCCTATTTCTGACTTCAGCCTTCGGCAGGATGCTTACAAAAGAAGTCACTTCTCGTGCCGAAATGGCACTAGGAACTCCCCAAGCCCTCAACAGCCGCCTGGATCATCCAAGGCCCCAGGGCTTATGGCCATAACCATAATCGCTGGCATATCAATGCCCACCTATTTTTCGCAACTCGCTGCCAATTGTGGTATGGGCGTGGGCGTGGTCTAGAAAGGAGTCGGAAGAGCGACAATCGCTTGCCGGCAATCAAAACAGAAGCGAAATGAATTATAAATGACGTGCAGGAGACTATTTTTGGCACCCGGCAGCCTGGAAGCCGGCAGGGGAGGAGCCGTCACCAGCTGGCACTGCAAATCCCCGCCGTAATCCAGTTAAAAAGCCTTCAGAAGCACTCGCTCCGCGCGCCACTAATAGAAGTTTAAATTGGCCCCCGAATGGCAGGCAGGCAGGCAGGACCCTAATCCCATCTATGACTTCCTTGGGCTCCGTTTCGTTTCTTCGCGACCGATTACCGCTGACTGATTGCTTATCAGCTGTCGTGCATCTCGAGGCGTTGCCAAAGTGCAACTCCCGACGCCGCCACCCAGCCACCCCACCACCCCACCACCAACCACCCCGTTCAAGGCTAATACAATTTCGCGATTGTGTCTGTTGATTCCATGGCCTGCGAGCGGGTAATTGAAATCGATTTGCCTTTTATGACAGCGCCCACCGATCCCGGCTAATGCGCAAATAATGCCAGTGTTCTGGGTCCGATCGTTAAGTAAGGAGCTAGGTTAGGATGGGGTTACTCTAGGTGTATATAGATATATATTAAATACTTTAAGCATGTGAATATGTGAATGCTATTCTGTGCCACTCACGACTTACCATCGCTGATCGCTTCCGCTCGGCCATTTCCGGTTCCGTTGCCATTGCGATTCTTCAGGCCCAGAATGGCATCGATTGTGTGGCGCGGGGTCAGGGTCTGTCCGCCCGATCCGAACTTCCTGGCATTATCCTTCAGCAAGTCGCTGCTATCTGCGGGGTAGAAACGTAGATACATGTACATGGGCCGGGGCAGGGGAGCTGAATTAAAAGCCTGTTTGCCAACAGTTTGCCAAAGTCAATTAGGCGCACGACAGCCGACAGCCGACAGCCGGCCCTGCGACTCTATGCAAATTTGTCAGCAATTTCGAAAGTATTAAAATTTAGTCCAGTCCACACACACAACTTTATTTGCGATTTTAACGAGCTAAAAGCCGTAATTGCAACGCCGACCCCTCCGTATCCCTCCCCTAATGGCCAGTTGTCACGCCGGCATGCTGGAAAGTAGGCAACATGTTGCCTGATGCCTGATGGCTTTATGCATTTTTAACGAAATTAAAACAAACTGTGCCAAGTGGCGAATGGCGACTGCTGACTGCTAGCTAGCGACAGGCGGAAGGTGCAGGTGCAGGGCAGGTAAATCCCTTTAATTGCCTCGTCTTGCAATTAGCTTATAATTTTCTCTCAAATTCTCCGCTGTGCATGTTAATGCACAAAAAAACATTGTCGCGAACACGCACACACTCAAGCATTCAGGGGAGTGCAGATTATCCTGCATGTCCGGCAGTCCGTGTCCGGCAGCAATTTGTGTTAATTAAATCTATAATCAAACAATTGCAGGCCTTTTCCGGCTAAGGCCACACGTGGAAAACCCTGCAGTCTTCTTAGAAATCTTTTAAGTTGAATTTGACCTAAATAGTTTAGGTGACTTATCCCTATATTAAATTGTTTATAAATACATGGAAACTATGGAACTGTATGCTTACTCCCCAAAGCTCTTGTCTCAAATAAATATACAAATAGATACACTTCAATTCCACTTGTATTTAATTAGTATGAATCAATTCTCATGATAAATAAGGTTTAGGTGCCTGATAAATGGAAGACTAAACTAGATTGTTTATAAATTTAAAGGAACTATGAAACTGTACTACTTATTTCCAAAAGCTCTTGTCTCAAACAAATATACAAATAGATACAACTTCAATTATACTTTCATTAATTAGTATGAATCAATTCTCATGATAAATAAATTTTACTTCAAGATAATAACTAGAACAATTAACTATATTTGATTTCTATTTTTTGGCTTGCTCTAAGTAGAAACAATTAAATATTCCTCATACGTATTAGTTTTACTTTATCATTGACCACAAGTTAAATATATAAAATTCTATAAGTTCAAGTTCTTAACATTTGATGTGAATTAAATACAGAAATAGTTGGAAAACCCATTTCATGAACGATCTATCTAACTCCTTGGATTTCAATTTGATAGAATTTATATATTTTTATTGCCCTACTGATTATTTTTGTGTAATTATTATTTATTGGAAACTGAAACACTCCCCAACAAAGTTTGCCATGTGGTTTGCCGTCGGAAGGACACTCACCTTCCGCCAAGATCACAGTGTTGTTGTTGGCCAGGTGGGCGGCGTAGTGCTCGTGGAACTGCTCCAGGTTCTTGAACTTCTCCACGATCAGCTGCAGGTTCTTGGCGTCGCGGACGTTGCCGAGCAGGTGCCGCAGGTGCTCCAGCTGCTTGGGCGGCAGCTTGTGGTTGCCGCCGCTCTGCTGCACCAGCTGCTCGAAGATGTGCTGGAATGTGGCGGCGGGGTTGGAGTTGCCCGCCAGCGAGGAGTTGGCCGCTCCTCCCGATCCTGGCCCGGATCCGGCTCCGGCTCCGGCTGGGTTCGCTCCCAGCTTGGCGGCCGGAGAGCCGGGCTGGCCGGCAGCCACCTCGAGGACTGGCGGCGTCGAGGCTTTGATATCCATTTTGGTCTTGGGGCAGTAGTTCTTTTAGAGCGTATCGATATGGTAGATCACAGTTGAAACACCCGTTCACGGATTGTATTTACTCTCTGCACTTCCTTTCAACTTTCAACTCTGGCTAGATGTCGAGCATTTCATGTCACAAGCGGAACAACGTCTCAGCACCGAAACCAGCAGCTACCGAAACCGAAACGTGCGCACCGTGCCACGGCAGAGTTGGCAATAAACTCGGGAGTCGAGTACAGCGACGGCTGGGTTCAGGTTCAGGTTTCCAAATCAAATTGGAAACCGGTCGAGCTCACCACACCTATATATATGCAGGCCGCTGCCGTGTGTGTGTGCCTCGAGGGGCGGAGTCTGCTCGGCTCAGAGCGAGCTCCGGCTCGAGAGAGCGAGAGAGAGTGCGCAGGACTCGCAAGGACCACACACCCCACCCCGACCGTCGTGATCCAGAGACCCTAACAATGGGCCCGGCCAAGTGGATTGTTTGTCGGCTGCGTAATAAAATAAACTAACTGCACTTACTGCCCTCAGCTCAGCTGTCCTGCTGCGGAGCAGGAGGGGCCGGGGCAGGGAGACTCCTTGCACTTTCCGCCCTGGAATTATGACTTGCTGCCACAGATTTTTCGACCACAATTGCATCGGAAACCCATTCTGGGCCCAGGCCACAGAGTGTGTGCCTCGCTCTCGCTCTGTCCAGGGGGAAGAGTTCCAGCGGCACGAGTGGCTCCGTCTTGCTCTGGCGCTTCTCCCAAGGAGCGTGAAACCTAAAACGGATACATAAGTGGATTTTGTTAATATCCTGCTATTGTTACAAATTTGCAAGCTGATTGCGGCAAGCGGCATTTGTCAAGGAAATAAACTTAAAAGCATTCAGCCATCGGTCGAGGCCAAGGAATTTATTAGCTCCTGCTTTATGGTAGCCCTTTACTGACTCCCAGAACTTAGGCAGGAGCTGGATTCTGGCCTAATCGCATTACATAACTTCCTGAGCAGCATCAGCTATATGTCAGTGATACATGACGATTTTTCCGAAATTTGTTTACTCTAAAATGTTATTACTCTAATATATTTCATCAAGCATCTGAATAAATTAGTTAAAGTCCGACCAATTCAGATGTTATGTTGTTTCTAAACACACAAATATACATTCTTATCTTTAAATAGTTTGTTCAAAGATGTTTATAATATGGAGGTAACTGAGATTAAAATAATTTAAAATTACACATAAATATATATTATATATATATATTAAATTACATTAAATTAAATTACACATTATTTATATATATTTATAAACCATACATAAATTTGGATTACATTTTTAAACATAAATGGATAGTTCCTGACAAAATATAAGTTTGATAACATTGAAATATTATGCAATAAAAATGTTGAATTTATTAGAGTTTACAAAAATGTTCGTCAAATAAATGCTGTTTACTAATTGATTTTAATGTGAATATAAAATATTCTAAGTATTATTAAATATTAATACATTATTAAAGACGCAAACAGGTCATAATTTACTCCAGTTATAAAACAAAATGTTAATGGGACTAAGTTAATTATTTCGTTTCCAGAACAATGTAAATTATTCATTTATAGATATTAAATATTAATTATTATAAATTTATATTAAATAGTAAAGGTATTCTCCTGGGTTTCGCCAAATGTAGCTTATAGCTGTAGATATAGTTACTCAAGTTATTCATTCCATGCACTCATAAAACCAGTTTGCGAAGAGGCCCTGTTCCTGGCAGCGGAGACCCCATCTGCCCCGTGAAAGTCTCCTTCCATGGCCGACACTTGATTGTCAGCGGGGTAATAGACGCCGTCAGCCAGTCGGGGCGGCCATTAAGCGTGGCCAATACCATTACCATTAACATTTCGCAGGCAACTTGCAGCTTACCTGTTGTCATGAGTTGTGGTTTTCCCCGAGCTCCCCGCTTTCGTTTCGGTCCGTGTCGGTCCAGTTCATTCAGCTTCTCTCCGCCCGCTTACACTATCTTCCATTACACGTTAAATGAAAATGCCAGATAGCCGGCACCAGGCACACACGCACGCCAAGGACCTCCTCCTTTGGCCCAGCGATTCGATTTGTGCCAACTAATGAGCTCTTAATGCGCGTTTATTCTTACGCATAACGAGCTTGCCAAACGTAATTACGTCCTGCAGATGTGTGTGTGTGCGTCTGTGTTGGTGGGGACTCTGGTGCGCTCCCCCCCGCCCGCCTCTCAGTCTGACTGGGCGAGTGTGCGTGTGTATCTGTGAGAGGCTGCCATGTTGGCGCGCTGCTTAATTGAAGTGGAGCGACAGGCGAACGGGCTGTATCCCTGGCGCTTCCTTGTGTATCCTTTTGCCCGGCCAGCTGTGCGAGTGTGAGTGCGCCGCCTTCATTTGCGCCACATCCGCAACGTTAACTCGCCCCCCTTTGCTTTAAATTAATTTGCTTTTAATTTGCTTTATTATGTGGCAATTTCTCCTCCTTTCGCCGGCTTTAATTAGTTTGCTTTTATCGTTAAACAGTTAACGGCGACTTTCCGCCGCGAATTGTGTGCGAAAGCGAATGCGAGCAGAGCAATGCTCATTTCAGCCAGATTAAGTATACGCCCAGTGGGCCACGTATAATTGCCACGGCGACCGATCGCCTCTCCCCCTCGCTCCTGCCAGCTGCTTCCCTGCACTTAGCGGAATCGCTGGAATCCTCTTATCGCTGGCGGAGAACTGAAATCTAAATGGGTCTGCGCATGCGTAAGTGGCTGCCTGAAAAAGAGGGCATTCTCCGGCTGGAAAGAAGAACCAGTTTTTCCACTTCCTCCTCCTCCTCCAGACTTCCCATTCGACAGCCCGCTCTCTCCCTCTCCCGTGGGGGCGTGGCCTGAGCCCGCCGCTCTCTCACTCTCGCGCTCTCTCCGCTGGGAGCGCTTCGGCGCAGTGAGCAACCAACACACTCGTGCTCGCACACACACACACGCACGCACACACACCCGTATGCCTTGTGGTAGACCATTGAAAAAGTGATGAAAATAACTCTCTGTCACTTTATTGGCGCTTAACGAGTTTGAGTTGATGAAGAATTTAATTTATGATGCTGCTCACTCCATCGCCAAGGCGAGCGGCGCCGAGAGAGATGGCAACAAACTGTGAGAGGGAGAGGCTGAGGGGGCAGGGAGAGCGAGGAGGGAGGCGAAACCGCAGAGCACAAGGCGGAAAGAGAGGGAAAAAAGAAGAAAAATTAATGAACTCGTAACTGTCGCTTTTGCAAATTGGGCTGTGCGAGTGTGAGAGCGTGTGAGTTCTGGTGAGAGGGTCACACTCACACACACACACACACTCGCACTCACACACCTACACGCACACACAGGAGGCAACAGCAGCCGACGCTGCCGGCAGCCGTCAAGCTTTGATGATTTAATTTTCTGGTCTTCTAATTTAATTTTATTATAGAAATACAGACATGTGTGTGTGAGTTGAGCCGAGGGAGAGCCCGCTCCTTGCGCCCGTGAGTGTGTAAGTGTGTGAGTGCCTCACTCCGGCTCAGTCGCAGACACGGACACGGGCACAGACACACATGCAAATTCGTTAATGGAAAATGGTGGCGTTTAATTGAAAAAGGAAGTGCGCCAAAGGGCTGAGCGACAGAGACAGGCGTCGCTCTCGCCGGCGGAACGGGAGGGAAGAGCCCGGCCAAAGGACTCAGGACTCGACGCGACAAGGACCGAGTTTCCATTCAAATTAATTTGCATGTGTGCTGGCAACTCTGCCTCCGCCTGAATCGTCTTGGTATTGTCCTTTTTTATGCATGGCTTTTTTGCCGCTCCTAGCAACGGTTACTGTTGCAATAACAGTTTTCAATTAAATTTATTTGTTTCCATTTCCAGAAAAAAGGCAGTCCAGTTCGCTCACCCGCAAAGTTAATTGAATTAAATATTCCAGCGAGATAATTACAAAATGGCGTTGATTAATCGTCAGCCGCCATATTGATTTTGCCAGCAACAATATTTAATGATTAACAATTAACATTGAACAGGGATTTTTGATGCGGACACTGCCGCCTTGCCAGCCGCTTTGTGCCTTAATAAAAGCAATTAAAATTCATTAGCTGCAAACACACACACACACACACACAAAGAGAGAGTGCCTGGGACGAGGACACACAATCACACACTAATGCCATCATGCGCTCGTTTTCTCAATTATTCATTCAATTTTGCATGCCACAAAAGCAAGAGCCAAGGCACCCGCTCCCGCTCCCGCTCCTCCGCCTCCACCCGTCTAGCAGCCACCCAGCGCAGGTCGAAGCATCCTCCATACATATTCATGCGGCTAAATGAAAACGGCAACACTTAAATGCAATTTGCCTCAATTTTAGCAGCAGCCAGCTCCTTCCCCCGGCCTCTCCCTCGGCGAGCGTCTTGGCTCAGAGCGTCTTAACGTCTTTTCATGGCACTTACATCGTCATTCTATTCGTCTAATTTCATTTTCTTGCCATTTTCAGTGGAGCACAAACTGGAGGATTGCTGTGGGAGCCAGGCTGGGTCGGCGGTTAGCCTGGCTCGGTTCTCTTGGCCTGAACTGGCTTCGGCTTATTCAGCTTCTGGAGGAGTGGGGTGGGGCCTGCTTTATTCTAATTACAATCAATTAAATATGTTGATTGATATGTTTGTTTTGCTGCGACTGCTCCGAAGAGTCAAGGACCTGGAGCGGGAGTCGGGTAAGTGCGGCAGGCAATTGGTTCATTGATTTGAGTGGGTTCCGGTTGTATCTTCGGATTAAGTCAGGAAAATATATTTAGTTAATTTAGATATCTTGATGGCAAGGAAAACATTATTAACCAGAAGAATTAGTTGCCTTTTAATTGTATATTGTATACTAATTTTATACTAATTCTATACTAGAGCAGGCAAACATTTCAAACAATATTACATTTTTTTTAAAATATAATCGGGGGTGCTACTGTGGCAAGAATAGATTTATTTACATATTCGGGGGTGCCCCAGAAACCATTAATGCTTTGAAATCATTTTAATATATGTCTAAAACTTAAGATAAAAATGTCACTTATATTGGTTCCTCAAAAGTTTAAGTGATTTCAAAACCCTAGTGATTTCTGGGGCACTCCCAAACATATAAATAGTTATATTTTTGCCATAATAATCAATTAAATATATATTTTTCTAACCAAATGTATAAATTTCGTGTTAAATTCAATAAAGATAATGTGTGTTTATGTTACTTGTACTTTAAATTATTATTATATATTCTAAAATTTTAAATAAAGTTTATTTATATAATAACTATATTTATACATTAATAAGTTTAACACTTTTGAATAAAGTGTGATTACATTTCTTGTAGTTTTAATTATTATTATACATTATGATATTTGTAATAAAGTTTATTAACTATAATTATATATTAGTAACCCTAATAGCTGTTTCTAAAATCCCCTGAACACTTGAATAATTTGCTTTATTTTCTTTATTCTACAGTTTCGATCGCCTACTTTGACGCCCTAATAGATTTTCAAACTAATTATTTGCATATTATTTGCATTTTAGTGTGTCACTTTCATCTAATTTAACACCAACACAATCAGCTGAGCCGCACACACAAGTATGGGGGTAATTATTGCCATTCTGGGAAAAATTGCATTAATTTTCTAACACACATTTTCATATTAATTGAACATTTTGTGTGCCATCAATTTGCATATCATGCATTAATAAATGGGATTATCCGTTTTTAATTGCATTTCTCAGACAAAAGTTTTAGTTTTGGCCAAAAAATAAATGGTTTTGTCCCTGTCGCTGGCTGCACAGCCGAAAACGAACGAAACGCGACCGAAAAATTAAGCTTTATTTGTGGGAATTGCAATTCAATTAAGTTTTCAAAACACGCAAATTGCGAATGGGCGCTCGGCACAAATATTGACGTAGACACGGACACGGGGCGGTGCGGAGCGGACCGAAACTTGTTTGTATAATTTCATTAGCGTTGATTTGCAGCAAATGCAATTGCAGTGGAATTCACTTGGCCTGCCATTGATTAAACAAGTCGATGACGTCGAGGCCCAGGCTCCATGCCCCGTGTCCCCAGGGGAGGAGCCATCAAATCGCATTGCGTCCGGGCGGAGGTCCTGCCTCTGACTCCGACTCCGGGTCCGACTCCGGAATAAAAACTAATTACAGGGCAACGGGCTGTTGTCGCTGCTCGAAATTTCCATCTATGGTTAGGCGCCAACCGATAATTATAAGCCTGGAAACTGGGACTCTGATTGCCGAGCAGCAGCTGCAATCGGGGGAGCGGGAAACGGGGACAGGAGATGAGGGTGCGTCGCCGCAGGAGGCCCAATGCCCAATCCCATTCGAATACGCACTCGCATTGGTATTCCCAGTCCCAGTCCCAGTCCCAGTCCATTCCCGTTGCCAATCTCAATCCCAATCCCAGGACAAACATGTCCGCAACAGTTTCCGCTGCACTAACGAAATTACAGACGCAGGACCCACATGCACACGCACAGGCACACACTCGCTGGGCCGTGTCCTGCGGCGATTTTGCGCACAGGCTCAGGACCCTGCCTCGGCTAATGCTAATGCTAATGCTCTTTGAACGACTAATTAGTGGATTACTATATAAGCACACTATTTGCCCAGCAAACGGCAACCTCCAGGAAATTGTGCGGAAGACTGCCCAGGACCTCAACCAGAACCAAAAACCGGAACAGGCCGAGGACCAGAGCCTGGACCAATTAGGCAGGCCTCGAAGCTAATGGTTAAAGCATGGTCAACGGGGCGATTCATGGGGAGAATTATTTATGATGACCTAAGGCGATATTTAATATCTATCATTCTGTTACTTAAATTGAAACCTTAGCTTTCAATAATGCGCTGTAGATGATCTACCTTTAAAAGATAATTTTCTTAGTCAGTCAGTTAGGAGTTAGTTGTAACTACTCTTGATTTAGTAGAAGATAACTCCCTTTTCCGATTAGAGTTCCAATACGTATAGCTTAAACTAGAGGTTAATAAACTTATCTTCGAACTAAGACTTCATTTTTTTTATAGTAGATACCATGAAGTTAATTTCTTTAGCGGCGTAGCAAATATAGTACACGAACAAGATTCCTATTTCAGTATAAAGAATTATTTCATTATGATAATAGATTATAAGACTTTAGTTCCTGACATTAAGAATTTTTTAAAGTGTTAAATATATATTTTAAATACATATATATATAAGAATATTTAAACACCCGGTAAGACCAGACACATAATAAGCTCTTATTGCATAAGCTTTATTTGTCACCTCTTAACTGATTTTGTATTATTATTATTGGCTTTATAAAATGTAAAAGCTGATAATAATGCATCTTCAAGTTCGTTTCCTCTACGATTACTAAGTAACTCCCTGTCCGTTAGGGATATGTGATAGCTGCGTCCGACCTAACACGTCGAAGATTCAAAGCTAATCGCAGATTCAAAGCGGTGCTCATTGAGGTAGACTGTTCGATCCTCCAGAGGCTGTACGGGCCGAGCATTTCTTCCGATTCGACCTCCATGCCTGTCCCTCAGCTGGTGGAACTCGTTCAGTTGGCGCTGGCTGATGGCCAGGGAGACGGGTTGGATGAGCCACTCCGCCCCGCGGTGGCACGGGGGCTCGGTGAGCGATCCGTGGTAGCTGTAGAACTTGTTGTGGAAGGGGGGCATCAGGTAGTTCAGCGGGAAGGGGGGGATCTCCACTGCCTGACCGGCCTGCTGCACGGCCACGAGGTGCTGGACGAGCACGTCCAGGAAGGGGTTGTCCTCGGACAGGTCGAACAGGTAGGATATCATCAGGATGCCCTGGCTGGAGGCGCATTCCTGGTGGTCGGCGTCCGTGTGGAGGCACTGCATCTCCAGCGCGCTGTGGCGATGGTCGACCGTGTGCTCCGACCCGCTCGAGCTGAACCAGCTCCAGCGGAAGGTGATTTCCCGGAAGTCGAAGCGGCCGAGCAGGTCTCCGCCGGCGATGGAAGGCGTCCGCCCGGGGAAGGCGGCTCGCAGGATCAGCGTGTGCCCGTTATTCTCCAGTCGGATACCCAGGGGCATGTCGTCGTAGAGGGACCAATACAGAGGGGTGTCGAAGAAGTTCAGCTCCAGGCAGCGCAGGTCTATGTTGATGGGGCTCTGGTTGTTACACGGCGCATTCCAGGTGTGTGGTCCCCGGATCCAGCCGTAGTCAAAGGAGGTCGTCGAGCCGCAGGATCGCACGAGTTCGCGGTTACTGCCGCCTGCCAGGTCACCCCCAACTGGCGGATCTCCTCCTGCTTCCGGATTTCTCCCAGCACTCCTCGAGGCCTCATGCTGACTCCCATTCGGTTCACTCCGCAAGTCCCCTTCCGACGCCTGCCCAAATCGCTCATCCGCACAGTCCTCGCAGATGACAGTGCTCGTGTAGATGACCAGCATAACCAGCGTGGCCACCACAATGGCGGCGATGATCTTGACGAGATCGCTGTCGTGCAGCCAACTGGATAAGGTGTCCATCCAGCAGCATCACCCGTGGGAAATGAAGTCTACTCAAGGAAACTTTTGGGGGGAATGTTAGCTACAGCGGGTGATAGCAAAGCACTGGCCTTCCTGGCTGAGAAAATTTCTAATTAAACCCGCTGAAAAGTTAATTATTTTGGAAAACAAATTGGGCGCACAGCAATTTTGTGCGAAAACATTTGCAATTTGTTTGCATTTGTATTTTGCATAAATTAATTACGCACAAAACGCTCTTCGGCGGCGGAAATTGCTTGCACAAATATCCTGTAATGGCCGCTCCCGCTCCTTGCCGATCCGCGTCCTGCAGCCCTTCCCGGCTGCATTTTGGGAAATTAATTAGTTCTGTATGTACAAAATAGGCGAAATGAGCACTAGGAGCCAAACGGAAATTATTTTCAGCTCTCTGTCACCTTTGTGCAGTGGCCAGGACTACACCGAAACACACAAAGGATTCAACCTTAGTTTTATAGAGAGATGGCTACAAATATCTAGCCGGGATACAAATTAAACAAACACACGTAAATCCAGGATTTTTATATTATAAACTGAACACTCCAACAAATCTTCAAAGTTTGAATCCCATTTAAAAATGCAATGGGTAGATTGGCAAAGAAATAAAATAAATCTGATTGCTTAAGAAATCCATGATATTAATGTTAAATTAAGATCTGGGAACTCCAACAAGCTTTCAAAGCTAGAACCCCCTTTTAAATTAAAATTAAATAATACAAATCTGATTGCTTCATATACCCTTAATAATTAATAAATTACTTACAAAGAATCTACCGATAGAACCTCTCCTTCTTTTCTCGGTTAAGGTTATATTTACATGTTTAGTTATATGAATTTGTATGAATGGTAACCATTGGTGCCTCTTGAAATTCGAGACCTCTCGGCCATCTCTGATTAGCATAAAGTTATCAAAAGCCGGCCACGCCCATAGCCATAGCCACAGGGCTCGGGGTGAGTTGCCGCTGCGATTCAATTATGACGTTTTTCTGATCAATTCGTTTGGCTTTGATTTGATTTCATTTTCCTGCACTTGTGCAGGGCGTTGACGTCTGCCAAATGTTACAAATTGTCCGCGTCTGGACCTCCTGCCCTGCTCTCATCCGACCCTGTGGAAGAGGACTTGGACGCGGATATGGACGTCCCGGGCATGCGAGTTGCACGCAAATTGCCGGGTAAGCATGTGGCATAAACGGAAACACTAACATCGTTAGGCGAGTCCTGCCAGAGGGTGCCGAAATAACAAAATACCAAAATAACGGAATAACAATCATAACCATTTTTGAGAAGCAGGCCCCGCGGCAGTTGTTTTCATTTGTGACCGAATGACTCGATTTTTATGGTCGCTTGGGGTTAATTGAGGCTGTATCTGCAGCCCAGGGGTTGCTCGTTACACAATATTTGTTTTGGTTACATGGTTTAATATCCGGTACACACAGGCTATTTAAGTGGGACTTTTACAAAACACTGTTACGTCTTTAGACCTTGTTACCTGTGAGTAATACAAGCTTGCTGGTCGAATTTGTATATTAAGAGTTCTATTAGTATTAAAAGAATAATAGTGTTAGGGCCGAGAATATTTTAAATTAGTAACAGATATCAAGGACAAGTCCGATAAATTTCAATGAGAAAAAAACGTGTTTCAATCCGCTTGACCAGTCATCCATGTGTCCTGACAAATCACTTAACTGTGGAATAAGAGCCGAACGAAAGGACTGCAACTGCAGCTCTGACACTCACAAACATGCGAACGGAATTTCCGTTTCCGGTGCGAGGCAAACTTTGTTAAAGCGACGCGAAAAGGGAGCCAAAGAGAAGTCGCAGCCCAGGCAAATGCAAACGAAATTTGTCTCACTTTGAATTCGATTGATTTGTCTGCCGCTCGGCTCGATAATATCCCCTTAAATCACTTAACCACATTTGCCGATTACTGCGCGCAGAGAAGAATGTCCTGGCAGTCGGGCACAGCGGGAGCCTTCGGTGCGGTGTAAATTTTCACACATTATTCGGATGCCAGGACACGGACGAGACAATTACTAGGCTCCGATAACATTGTCTAGTGGGATTTACTCCACCTCGGCAGCCGTCTCTTTTGCGCACAGCTGATAATGTTAATATGCGCCGCAGGACATCAAACACGGCGCAGGGGAGGGATCAGGACGAGGTATTGAGGCCACTCAACTTTGGCCAATCCGCTTATGTCTTTCTCTCGTTTCGAATGCATTCCGAGGGTCAGGATTATGGGTTCTATGTGATTTTTAAATGAACAACGTGGGTCCTGCCGCAGAAGTTGCTAGGATGTGTGAGAGTGAGCGCTTTATTCACCGCAAAAACTTCCTCAAGATCGATTTGCGGCCATGTTGCCACTGCAAATCTCTCACTGTCTCTCACTCTGCACTCAGCTCCTCAGCTGCCTGCGAATGTGATCCTGATCCTTATCGCAGCATGCGTCCTTTCACTACCTTTGTGTGTTTTCACAGCCTCCGGCCACAGTTGCCCTCATTAGCAGCTCAGGGGCGTTGCCGTGTTTTGCTTGCTTGTTTACAATGTTTGCTACTTGCCCGGCACAATAATGTCCTTGTTTCAGCCTGAAAGACACTTCTTCGGAGCGTGCACTTCCCTTCCGCCTCAATAGGAACAAGAGGTTCCTGCGAGACCGATCCATAAAATAATAGTATCATTGGCATGCATAAGGAGCGAAGAACGCCTACAGGAACCGGGATCGACAGGGGTGGAAAGCGGTCAGGGGATGATTGTTCAAATCAAATCCAGCGTTACGATCGCTCGGCAGCTAATTTAGTTCGCTATCAATCGATCTAATGATCTGCTTGAGTTGACAATGCTTTTAATGGATTTTATTACCACTTGTGCAGCATTAATTGACAATACATAACGTCAGATTTTTAGTATTTAGCGATTGCAGCATTTTAAAGATCAACCCTTTAACTCAGAAACCTATCATTCGGCTTTACATTTTAACCATTAGTTATTGGCCGGCGTTAGTTTACTTTAAACACAAAACTATAAAAAATTAAATGCAATTAGCATTTTTAGTTGTTGCCGAACTGCGAGCTAACATAGACTTATCTAATGGGACCGAAGAAGATGTAATTTTCTATCCAAGTGCTCAGAATCCTTGCCATGTAAATTGCAAAGCGCCATGGTTACTACAATTATTATTATTTTTACGGTCTAAACATATTTATTCTTGTTCCAATAACTATATAGCTAGTCCTATTGGGGATTTTATTTAAAATCAGGAAAGGAAAAGCTAACTTCTAGAAGTTGCAGTTTGTAATTGGATCATTGAAAATCGATCCATTTCGGTTAATTAAAAAAACCATACAGGAGATATATAAAATTTTATATGTAAAAACACCGAACTTTTCGGATTTCCTAGAATATCGTATACATTGACCGATCGCTCCTATGGCAGCTGTATAATATAGTCGCCTGACTTATATACTACCTGAAAAATAAAGAAGACTATACTAACCCCGATAGCTTAAAACTGAGAGACTAGTTTGCATAGAATCGGACAGACAGATAGATCGGATATACAGATAGTCAAACGGACAGATAGGCAGACATGGGTAGATATGGACATATGGAATGAAAAAAGACTAAATAGTTTTTTTTTTTGTAGATATAGACATTTTCTATAGAATACTACAAATATTTTTATTTATCTTTATTTCTCATACTCAACCCTTTATTATATTTTTTATATTATATAATTAAATTTTAATATGTCAATATATTACATGGCTACCACTACTGAATATGGTCGAAAATGACTGAATCACTGTGATCCAAACTGCTGCCTTAAATTATAATATCCTCCGTAAGAGTATAACCACTTATATTTAATTAACCTAATTAATAAGAATGTAATAAATTGCAAAAATATCATATAAAAATGTAGGAAGTTATATCATAGCTTAACAGAAAAAAATTATATGAATTTATAACATGTCTTCTACGGAGTAAATAATGAAAATATGAAGTAAAATTATAAGAATCGGATAAATAATCTATATGGAATATAATCATAGGAGTGTTTGGTTTGGAGTAACGTAATGATAACAAGAAATATTTTTTGAACGAGGAAAAAAACGTGATAATCTGAAAATTTTTTGTAAGGAGTAAAATATGGGACGTTTGTTAATCCGTTGTTTTTTAGTAATCCAAAATGTTCGTAGTTCATCATTTTTGTTTTCAATAATATTTATAATTTTGTGATTATTATCTTAAGTATTATCGTTAACTCAATTCTGGATAACCATTTCAGTTGAGTTTGGAATCACTTGTAGTTTAAAAATTACTTTTAATAATTATTTTATGGACAAATCAAAGTTTAAAATATTCATAAATAAGCTAAAACAGCTAATTGCCTGTTTTTGAATAATTTCCGAAATGGTCGATGTACTCTTCGGCCAACTGGAAACATCAGTTAGCGGAAACCCTATTCAGCGGTTTTGTAATATTTTGTAGCATGCTTTTAATGTGCATAATATTGCTGCTTAAGCAATTAATGCAGCATACTTTAAGAGTCTGAAGATTTTAAAAAACTGCCGGCTGCTGCCTAGTATCCTCTGTTCGCCAAGTAACTGAAACCCAATTTCAGCGGATTTTTCCCACAAATTTCACAAATCGATGAGACTAAAATACCATATTCGCAGTACTCTTCAGAGACACAAATTTTTTTGCAAAATCAGAGTTAAAAATAATAAAGCAGTTCTATGTTAGTTTTTAAGTAAGTTTGCATATTTAGTTGAAAAATAAATTGTTGGCCAATTCTTGACAATTTTAATGATACCCCTTATAAAAAATTCAAAATATGGCCAACATTTTAGTTTCTTATCTTTTTATTATAAATAATTAAGCTTTTAAGGATGAAACGACCAATATATGGCATTTGGCTGACATTCCATTTTTGGCCGAAATATGCTGTTCAGAAGACCTCAGGTTTAAGCATTTTTGGGTCCTTAAATGGGGTTTTTTATGTCCTAATTTTATGAACCACTCAAGGTTAACAAAATTCATAACAAAAATAATTAAGCTCTTAATGGTGAATCGAACCATTTACGGCATTTTGCTTAAATTTAATCGTTGGCCAATATATGCTGCTAAGAAGACATCAAGTTTACGCATTTTTAGGTCCTTAAATGTTAAAAATATTCATAACAAAGTCAAAACAGCCCTAAATTCAATTCGGAAAGCAGTTCTGTGTTAGTTTTTATTTGGTTAATTAATCTGCATATTGAGTTTAGAGATCAGAAACAATACATTTTTTGTCAATTTTTGACAATTTTAATGATGTAACCCCTTATCATTTTTTCAAAAATTGGCCAAAATTTTTTTTCTAGTTTTCTTAAACTATCTTATTGCTAAATAATTACGCTTTTAACGGTGAATCGAACCATTTACTACATTTTGCTTAAGTTCCATTTTTGGCCAAAATATGCTGTTCAGAAGACCCCGGGTTTTAGCATATTTGGGTCCTGAAATGGGGTTTTTTATGTC